>DWHO01005679.1:0-10163 GCA_018247575.1 Eurytides lysithous rurik | reverse complement strand
TTATATTACATTATATAATATCACAGCATACGTGTTTTGGAGTTCTGTTTGGTTATTATAAATTACTAATTTATGTATTAACTAGCATCTTTAGACATTAATAGTGACTGTTAAAAAATTGTTGTCAGCGCTAAAGGTAAAAAATTAATCTTTAAAACGCAAAACAAATGTGGCGCTGAAAAATACTTCCTCTTTACTGTCGGTACAAAATTGATTCTCAAATCGAATATTGCGATTTCTCTTACAACAACGAAAAAACCAAAGAATCTAAACCCACATAATTATTGAAAATTTCTTGCTTAAATAAAAATTAAATAAACTTACAGCCACAAACGTACATTCCAAAAACGAATGAATTCCTTAACAGCAGTAATTATCAAGATATCGCTGGTTGTGTTGAAGTTTTCGCGGTGCGGTGTCGGGAAGTCCATCGGAGGGGGGGTTAAGGTGTGACGGGATCACATCGGAGGGGGCGGCTGGGACTGCGGGGCAGGGGGCCGAGGTGAGGCAGGGGAGGGGCCGGGCAGTATCTCGCGCGCGACTCCGGCTCAAATCACGTTCGGCGCTGCGAGCGGGATACGCACCGCGGGCCCTGGCCGTTGCACGTGACTTGTCACGCCGGCCGCGTATCGTGCTTCGCGAGTCACGCGACTCCAAGTGTCAACCCTTACCTGTAACGTCTATCGAACTCCTATCCTAACACGTTGAGCACGCCCCTATCTTTTTCCGTCAAATTAGTTGGATGGAGCTAGTCGGTTATGGATGTAATTGATTCGTATTCTTACGACGGTGTTGGGTTTGTATCGTCCTTTTTGAATATGTTAAATGGTATGTCGAGCATCCTGTTATATGAGAATTGTCCGTAATCGCACGCGTTTGAAAGATGTAAATATTTCCGCGTTCGTACGCGAAGTAATAAGTTTCGTCAACTATTTTGCCAACTTACTTAGGCTCATATCGTCAGCAATTATTACGAAGGCAGTTACGAAGCGGCGAGGGCAATTTGTTTCGAGTTAGGCGTTAAATTGATGCTTCAAAATCGTAAACATTTCATGGAAACTTTCCGCGGTGGAATCCACTGAAAAAACGAAGGTCGGTTTGTCATGTTAGTTTTACAAGTTCGCTAAGGCGACGAGGTTGTTATGGATTCTATGAATTATTTATGGATTTTTAGAAATATTTTTAACCACTTTAGGAATTTGTAAATGTAATTTAAGTTCAATAGAAATTTAAATTCGATATAGTTTCCATTAAAATAATAAGTGATCATTTACTAAAATTTAGAAGAGATGAAAAAAACAACAAGTGTTCGAAACCAAATACAAATTGGTCCATTTCGGTTACGAATATATCATACCAACGTACCCATAATACACAAAGAGCTTTTTATAGTGATAGCAAAATTAATCGTTAAATCGTCTAGGTTTGTTAATTTTAATTCGAATAAAAGCCTACGAAATTCTCACAAAACTTTCCGTAACTCAAAGGAATTTAATTTCAGTGTTATTAAAATAATGCTATAATGGTTGTGGGAAAAATTTAACATGTTTTGTCGATTTATAAGCCGCATTTTGACGGGTGAGACGACTAGGTTGTTGTTTGAGTGAAGCGATGCTTGGATTTTGATTTGAACTGGTTTTGCCCGCTGCTTCAGTCGTGTGGATCGGTTTTTGTGGGTTAGGTTTGTGACATTTAATAGCCTATATCACGCTGCGTCTCACAAACTAATCTCATTCCGCACCCAATCCGTTGCGCCTTGAAATAGAGCAAATAAACAAAAGGACCAAGATACTTCGTGTAATATCAGTAAGGATGTTCCATTACATTAAAGCGAAAATTAAAACAACGTTACCGTTAGAGAAATGTACGTTTTGCGATATTTATAAGTATTTGATGAGCCACGTAATAGTTTATGCTATTACTGGAAGCACTCCTGCTTCGGTACGTAGATACTGTGTACTCTAGAAATTGCCGCAAGCGGTATTCACGTGAAAAAAAAAATACGGGAAGCAATTGCGAAATAAAATCTGTGCTGAAAACTCTTGATTACCTAATCTCAACAAAATACCCAATGATATTGCTTAGGAGCAAATATCACGACTTCGATCTTTAGTTTGTTCATAAATGTTTTTTTACGAAAAGCCCCTAGTTATTTATGGTAGACACAAATATCCTTCCTTTGTTACGAACAAATAATATTAGTTCGTCAGTGATATAAAAACATTATTACTCCATGAGAAAAAAATAGAAAATCATTTTAGGTCATTTTCAAAATAAGAAAATTAATTTCCAAGTCGAACGGGAGAAAGTAATGGATGTTGAAAAAGAATTCCTAAGGTAAACGTTGACATCCGACTGCGCGAGCAAAAAGAAGGTTTTGTTCTTGACCTGTACGTATGGTTGTCACTCTAATGTCTTTCGTAACTCTTAACGGATCGTTTTAATAAATTATACATCGTTAGATTCGTCTGAGTAGCGCTATTTTACCGCAAAAACAAACTTCGAATAATAAAAAAAGTTGCGGATTTCTAACAGCCTTACGAAAGTTTCAAAATGTTTTTACTTAACTTTGTCTTACATCTGTCTGGCGTCTTTAATTCTTTGATGTGTCAATTTATTTCAACATTTTAACTTGGAATATTTCTTATAACAGCCTATACCTCGAGACCGTAGATGTTACGGGTTTTAATCCAGTACATATATACATATTTTTTTTATGGATCAGGCTGACAAACGAACAACGACGAATCGTGGAATTAAAAATACTTCCACTTCATATATATACATACATATACGGTACATATTTAGATGTGTATATACACAACGATATCTTGGCAACGCCAATGATACAGAGATTATCTCTAAATAGATTTTTTCATTTGATCCATTCATGACCGTTAACGATGTTTTGGTTTTTTCAAGTTAAAAATTAATCTTGGTGGGTCTGCCAAGTAAACGTTGAAGTATTTATTAACAGATATACACATATCAACTATCCAGCAAGTAAATAAAAAACTATGATGTCCGCATAAAAACAGAACTATATGAGTTCCAAAAAGCGTAACATTTTATGATTTTTCCATTAAGTATTTGGCTGTCATAAAAATAACTCCAAACATAAATTCCCTTTAATACTGAAATCTACCTAAATCTAACACTGGCTGATTGACAGGTAACGAACAGTTGAATCCTTTGGGTAAAGAAGATTTATATTTTGGGTTTCCTTACACAAGGCGTTCGGGTGTTATATGTATATTTTCGAAACGAATTTTACGAGGAAGTTTGATAGAAGCTTTGGCGGCAGAATAACTGGTTAGCTATGTTGATATCTCTGCAAACAACCTCCTCTCACAACCACTCACAACTTCCTTCCGCGCACCGCAACATTGTGAAATCGGTTGGCGTCAACGGTATTTTCGGACCGATACGACTTAGGGCCCTTCAAGAAGCTCATTCCTACCTTAAAGGCCGGCAACCCATTTGTAAGGATTTTGATGTTGCAAATATCCATTCGAATATCCGGCGGTGATTGCTTGCGTGAGCCGCTTGCTCGTTTGCCTCCTAATCAATAAAAAAAGAAGAAACTAACAGTCTAACATACCAACGATTCATTACTTTTAGGTATTATAGATATATTATATAATTATTAAGTATATATTCTATGCCTGCCTCCAAGAAATAGGCGTTCTTTTGATACCTACCTATGGACTTATTTATGTCGTAAATGATCTTCAAAGTCTGTGTAATTAAATTAACAATCCGGCGAAGGGTCGAGAAAAGTGAAATTTTAAAACGAAGTACAGGATGTCGAAAGTCAGTTGGGATCAACGACTTTGTCTCCGAATTTGGCTCTTTTGACGATTTAATTGCCTAGTATAGAGTTTTATTCCTTTTCCAAAAAAAAATTGGGTATATTTTTGATTGATATAATAGTTTAAACGATTTAATTTATCTAATGAACAAAATGTTAACAATTAAACTTGTTTGTTCCCTGAAGAAGCGTAATTATTTAAGAAATTTTAAGACAATTATTCTGCACTCAGTTGAAGTATTCTGAAGTGTACACATTAAACAGGGCGTAAGGCAAGATGTTTTCAATGATTGGAAGATCCCAATATAAGCTAGGTAACTTTATCCAAAAGCTAATGGACTTACGCAAAGTTACTTGCGTTAGACGAACGCAATTCGGTCAAGTTTATGGTCAGCGGAAAGGACTTAGTTTGTTGTATCTGTTATTTGTATGTTAAGTTTCTTTGCTAGCGCATTAAGTGTTTCTACGATCGTTTGGATATCGTTGAGTTTCAATATATATATATCGAGGGTTAACTGTGAAAATCTGCAAAGTTAGTTTTTTTTTCTGAAAATATGTTAAACACAAAAATATTATTTGTGCTTTATATGCTGTTAAAACCGAATATAAATAATCCCATGGTAAAACTATGCAAATTGCATTATAAACGAGTTGTCTATGAAAGTTAGGCCCAAGAATCCTATATAGATGCAAAATTTATATATATATAACAGAAAAAGACACGATTAAATTTAAGAGGCAAGGACAAAGCCTTAAAAATATCAATATAGGTAAAAATTTAGGTCGTCAATCAAAAACTGATGGGGATGATGATATCCTCCCGACCGATGGCGCCCAATCTAAAGGAGATCAGCCAAATGTGCAGGATATATTAAGGTTCACAAGTGTTTGCGCAGACACAGGTGAATGTGACTTTCGTCCGTGTCCTCAAGAGAATCAAAATGGCAGACGTGGTATTATTAGCGCTGGACTTTTAAACTTATAACATAATCTTCTTTACGAAAATCGTTACTCAACAATATTATCATTACACTGATCATAACCTAAAAATCTATGAAACCTACTCCGCAAGGCATGGTACCAAGAACGCTGGCTGTATTTCCTCGTCGAAATTTTTCCGATTTTTATCACAACTGCTGCTTTTTTTTATAATTAAAAATTGTAAGGAAATCCAATAGGAATATCCCTTTATTTATGTGTTACCATGATGGGGGGCACTAAGGGGTCTAAATTAATTAAGCGGTCCGCGCTTACTTCGCGATTAACGTAAATATTGTCGGCATTGTTGATTATTTACTAAAGTCTGGTGTGAGGAGATATTGAGCCCACAGGGAGAGCTTTGCGAGAGGTTCAATGCTCTTGTTAACGAGCTTAATCTGGCCGAATGTGTTTTTATAAGCGTCCTGTTTGTGTAGCGCTATACTGCTTTAATTGCTCAATTTCTATCTTAGAAAGCCTCATGTTTTGGTCTATTTCACAAAACTGTATTAATTCAGTCATTAAGATCATTAAGGTTTTTTCATTTAAGGTTGAAAATCGATCGATCTTTGAAATAGACAGCGTTTAAGAACATAGGTATTGCTGATTATTCAAAAATGGAATAAAATGCAAATTTCAAGACCATCGGATCGTATGTCATTATTATAAGATAGTGATGGAAGCTGAAACAGTTCTTAAATGGACTAATGCGAAAGGAATTTATTAGTAAGTAGGCAACAATGTTGCCAGTCATACCATTTTACCGTAAGCTTCGTACAGATATTGTAGTATTTTAATTCGATTAAAATCATTGTTAAACATTTTTGAAGTGATAACTTCTTATGGGAAGTAAGCCGCTTCGTAACGTAAAGCGTGACGGCGCCAGGCTGTCTGGCTTCAGTTGACAGTTTGACAGTAAGCATATAACCGAAAACTGTAGCCGCTTTTTAAAGTTATTGTAAACAATAAAATTATTAAACAACTACGATATTAAATAGTTCAACTTAGATTAGTTTCTTACTTCTGTCGGGCGTCTCGCGACGCACACTTTTATTTTTTTTTAAAACCCTGCTCTTTCATGAAATATCTCGTGTTACAAGGGCTTATTACATACATACATTTTACACGGTCAAACTCCCAGATGCGGATCAATCATTTGTAGTTTGAACCAATATTTGTCCCGGGTGGGAATCGAAGTCACAACCTACCACGATAAAACCAATAACGGCAACTGCGCCGGACGGGGCATCGTATTTAACACGTTTTTAATGGTATGTTTAATGAGACAAACCAATAAATGATTGCAAAGTCGGGCTTACGTGAACTAAAACAAAAACGTTTCGACATTTGAGGTGTATTGTCTAGAGAATTTGGCGAGATGAGAATTGGAACACCTTCGATATACATCCGCCGCAATTTCGAATGCTTTGAGGAAATTTCCATTGTAAGCACCAAAGGCGTATTGTATAAAGTGGGAAGAGACGAGGTGGGTACACCTTGGAAACTGAACATTAAATGAGACACTTAAATATGCGACTGGAACAAGGTTCGGTGCGCTTATTCTACGGAATGAAGTTGTTTATGCAAAGAAGTGGATTTGGGTCACCTAGAACGTGTTGTTATACACGTGCGTTTCAAAGGTATATTGAATATATATCGTCTAATAGATGTGGCAATCTTCTTGTTTGTTCATTTTTTTAATATTCTTTTAATGTCGTATTGTAAATACCGCAACTAAAATGAAAAAAAAAAACACGAATTAACATAATATTGTTGTTAAGAAGTCGATAGTTGTCATTTTTTTATTATTTACAATTTGTTATTAAACTAATTTATTGTATTTATTAAGTAGTTTTCGACATGCTATTCGCTTTCTTTGCAATGAGATAAGAAAGAATGAAGTAGCAGTAGAAGAAGTATTAAAGTTAGTTTCAACCAAGAATATGTAATAGCAATAATTATTAATACGATCGAGTTTGGGGCGGACACTAAGCTAGTGGCTTCGGCGTCGCAGGTCGTGGGTTCGATTTCCACCCGGGGCAAACATTTGTACGAGCTACAAATATTTGCTTCAGATCTGGGCGTTAGTTCGCGTAAGAATTATGCATGTAAAACGCTCTAAACACAAGAAATTTCTGTCTTACAATAGGGCAGCGATTTTTTTTAAAAGAAAATAAATACTAGTAAAATGTGTCCATATAGACCCTTTTCGACGTGTGTACCAACTGCGCGCTTATAAAATAGAGGGTGTGGAGAAATTTGATGGACGCCGTCGCTAACGAGACTTGTTGAAAAACTGAGATAAGCCCCAAAAAAAAAACACTCGGTGAAGCGACGCCGCCGACTCCACGCTTTATGACGCTCGCTTTTTTTTTTTAATTATAATTTTTTCACAGCGTCACAGAGCCGCAGGCAGCGTTTTTGCAAGAAAATGAGAAATATAAAAAAACTATCAAGTGTGGCATCCGTTGTGGTTCGGTTATAAAAAACAAATGCTTTAAATTTTTATTTCGCTTTACAACGTCACTACACTTGAGCGTAATTAACACTGTACTGTGTTAAAAATAACAGCGAAATAAGTTTGATAAACGTCGGTTGATATTTAATACGTAGCTTGAATAAGAAATGTTTAAATAGGACGTACTTTCTGTCGGAATCGTTAACCGTAACCGTACCTTAATGCAAACCTCCGTGACATATACGGGCAACGTTTACCGGTAGAATTGTGCAGCTCCGTGAACGTCACGGTCACTGTAATTTTATATGTCGCAAAATATTACAGCTTTGTATGGGTCACGGTTAATATAGTAATATAATTTTCCAAATTTTTTTACGTCCGTATCTGTCACGTTGGATGGTAGATTACTGCCGTTCTCGGAATTTGCGTTTGCTTATGTTTTTGTACCTAAATTGATTAAAAAAAATGTGCATCTAGGTATTAATGATGTTTGATATTACTGACGACGTGGCCCATCCAGCTAATTTACGATATAGCTCTATACATCGATCATTCCAGAGTTCATTTTCATGTAAAATAATATATAAAGCATAATCTTACAGAAAATAAACGTGCTATGTACGTGTTTATTTAAATTTCGCGCTTCGAACATTAAAATTAAACGCAAACTATTTGCTTTTACTTTTGATATTTTATTAGAATATATTTATAAACCAACCTCGTCCTTAGGGCATAAAATAATTTGAAGAAATTTAAAGTCTTGTTATCGATAACAAAGAATATTACATGAGCGCACTAAGTTTTAATACAACCTTATCGGCAAAGTAAATTTTTAACGACGCGGTTAGATAAACGCGTACGTAAAAACAAAAGGCGGACCGGACCGCATCGAATAAATCCACCGCATAAAATATTAAAGAAGCGAGCGCGGGTGATATATTTTCGTGCGCGTAGCGGGAAATGTAAATTCGGAAAATCCCAATCACGAGTTGCGTAGCTACAATAGAGAAATTTAGGACTAGCCACTACCTCTAATTTGTTCCTTATCTCCTTAGGAATATCTTATAAGAGTACAACAGTAAAGTGACTGAAAGTACTTATTCAATTTACCTTCACTTTATTCCTGATACTCTTTTTCGACATCGTAACAGTAATGTGAGTGTTCCGGTCGATTGGTGAGAACGAATCACGGACGCATCGGGGGTTTCACCCATATAATGTCGATGTTCTTCTTCCGACTCCGGAACCTGCGACGAGCCGAAGAGAGGAAAGGGAGAGAGAGGATTAGAAGTAGTAGACAGGCCATGGGCTCGGACACGCTCACTGCCCCCTCGAGGCTCCTAGAGCGACCACTCAGCGAGCCCATCGACAGCATGGACGAAATCGCCCTCCAAATACCCAGGTGCCATATCAAGCTTTATGTGTACCCCTTCCGGCTTTCCCACCTATCGTATTTTCTGTGATACCTACTCTATGCTCTGAATTTCTTCATCCGTGTTTGCTGTTATATATATTATACCTGCCTCTATTTCCTCTAACTGTAGCATATACTGTGAATTCATTGATAACTTATTGTGCAAAATCTAAATGCATGTTTCCCTTAATCGATGTAAACGCATTAGATAGTGAATTGATGTTTAGATGTATGTAGTGTATATAGGAAAATAAGTCTAATTCCTGTTACCATAACGAAGTTGGGGTAGAAGACTAATAACAATATGGTAGCACTAAACATTTGTATTAATATCATAGAACGGTGGTAGAGCCACACAGCTGCTTCCGTTGATGAGTGGGCCGGCTCGAACCGGACAAGTACCACGACCTCGTAGAAAATCGGCGCAAAGTGAAAGTGTTTTTGTTTTCGCGTCTCGTCTAATGCGTGAGGTGGCCGCTGGCCTATACTCCTTCGCCACGTGTAATATTTATAATACATATCGTTTAATATGTATTATCTACACTAAAAACTATGTTTCACTTTTCCGGCTTCATCTATTTACAAACACTGATCAATTATTTTTATTAAATGCGACGAAACATCGTGCATACCTCGAGGAATTTCTATTTATCCAAATTTTTATATAGAAAATATTTCTGAAACCGCATGAAGAAAAGTTGTGTAAAGCGATTTTTGCGATGCGGACATATAAGCTCGTCGGGACACCGGGACGTCGCATATTGGACGGACCGGCCATATATCTGCAAAGGGGGCAATACCATCAAGTGGACGACAAATTAGATGCCGTGACCCGGTTTGTAGGGCCGGAGCGCGGACTCTTGATGGAATGTTTATGAATACCCTTCTATTTGACGATGGAGTACAATCGACAGTTTTGTTAGGGAACGTTGTTCCTATTCCTTCGCATGGATGCCAATTTCGAGATGCACATAACGTTTTCTTTAGCACTTACCATGCCGTTGAAATGAAATTATATGATTTTTAACATAATTTTTTGAGATGAACTGGAAATCAGTCAAACGGACGCGGCCGTTGTTAAGTTAGGTATGGTATTTTTGATTCAGCTTTAAAGATTTTAGAAGTCACTGTCTCAGCTTGGATCTAAGTTTTCACGAACTGGGCTTACCGCCTTTCATATTCAGAAAACATAAGAAACACTCAAAATTGTTTGTCTACCTTTTAGGATTTATAAAAGTGTACTCATATTTGTAAGCTGTTGTACATGTTCAAAATATTACATTTTCAAGTGCTTCTACATAAAGAACCGTTGCAAATTTTGTAGATATATAAACGGATAAAGAGACTTAAATATTTTTGTCTCAATGCTTCAGTGGAGTTTATTAAATTTATTTTTCATGTATTTTTTTTATGTAGTAGGCTGACAAACGAACAAGCGGTTCACCTGATGGTAAGCGATTACCGCCGCCCATGGACATTTGCAACATTACTGAACTTGCAAA
>DWHO01005678.1:0-10163 GCA_018247575.1 Eurytides lysithous rurik | reverse complement strand
ACGAACAAAATGTAAAAATGACGATTCAAAAGTGCTTGTGAAGGCCTATTTGAATAAACATAATTTGATTTGATTTGTACCATTGGTAGTGGTTGCCAGTTATTCCTTCGCAAAGCAGTAAGTGTAAGCAATACCGTTCCTGTTTGAATGGCAATGTTGTTATCATAATTACTGTGATACTTACATACAGATACAATTTTTTATATCGACGAGATTGACGAGCGCGTTCTGTGTGGCACCATGTTGTCATGCGCTTTTTATCAGACGTACGACTTGTTCGTTTCCTCATTTTATCTGCAAAAAAACAGATCAGTTTGCTCCAAAGTAACGTTTTACTGTTTAAGTACTCCCATTATCGATTCTATTCTCTCTGAAGTGATGCAAAGTGTCTGACGCCGTTGTAACATAGATAAGGCACGATTGAATGGAGTGGAATCTTAAGTGTCATCAGATAATAATTACCAACTGTTGCCGTTGACAAGTTACTAAATGTAAGAATAACTTTTTAGTGGTCTAGGAAGTCTCTAAGTAAAAGTAAATTGCTTAATTTTCGATAAAGTAAGGTATGAGGTATACCAGTCTCTATTTGTACCGTCCAGCAGTAATGTGAAAGCACTACTGCGTTGCTGTTTGAGGGGGAGTAACATGCCAAATCTTTGGGTGACAAGCACAGCGGGCAAGCGTGTCGTTTACCATCACGACTTGCGCGTCTTACCACTCCATTTACAACAAAACACGAAAAGTATTTGTCATATTTAATCAATATTTTACATGAACTTTCATAAAATTTCATTATTTCTTACATATTGTAAGTAAGTAAAGATATTTGAAAAAAAATATGTGTTTGAAGCTTAACAAATCGAAGGTTAGATCAACACGCTCGCGACTGGACTGTGTCAAGTGGAAGCCATCAGCGCTTAATCAAAGAGGGCTGTCTGAGCTGAAAAAAGCTGACTTTGTGAATTTCGAATACGGTAAAGTTCAGTGATTTGTATTTTTTTCAGTCTATGCCTGGGTGTAATATTATTAAAAAATATAATGTTTTCTTAAATAATACAATTATAAAAAATCTGTGTATTCTATAAAAGTCTACGTGAATCTTTTTCACCATTTACAATGGTATTCATTTAACTTTACTAAAACAATAATAATAAGATTATATCATACTTAGTCTATTATTACTTTTTTAAATAAACTACGACCTGAAACTGTAGTAAATGTTGCAATTATATCTAATATTCGTATTTCTGTGTTTTGGGTGTTTGGCTAAAGGGATAAAAAAAACTTTATTCAATTCTTGCAAATGCATTGCCGAAAACCGATTCCACAAGTTGGTAGTACGTGCGAGAAAATTCCGTGAAAAACACGCGATGGTGAACTGCCGGTCATCCAGGTGGTGGATGGTGGATTGCCGGCCATCCAGGTGTCGGATGGTATTTGGTTTTTCGGGTTGTCGGTATGTTTGTCACGTTGTTCGGAGCAGACCTCAGCAGCTGGTATTAAACGGAACAATTCGTCAGAACACTCCCCATGTTATATTCTATAGAATATGTAGAGTGACGAAACATCTCTCCGCAGAGCCAAAGGATTTAGCTGATCAGAAAGAACTGACGAACGGTGTATAAGGTACACAAGAAGATGAGTTGAGGAAATGCGAAAAAAACCGTATTTGTGACTAATTAGCTGATGGAGCATCAATGAGTACTTTGAGGAAGTATTAGAAGGTGGTGGTTTATTATGGATTCAACAATTTTAGAAAGCAAGTAGGTGATGGCAATATGCCGATAGTTAAACGGATCCGAGGGTTCACCGTTTTAGAGGTCGGGTGCACCAAAGCCACCTTCCAGGCTTCTGTCAGGCCCGCTCGACTCGTCGACTTGAGACTTTTCGTACTGAATTTTGCCGGAATCCTAAACTTCCGGTACTTAGGCTTTCCGCTGTATGGTCGGTAGAGTTTACCAGAAAATAAATAACACTTTTTGTTTTTACTTGCTGTTTTTTAATTAGCGCCCGAAATATTGAAATTGGAGCTAGTACAAGCAAACTAGCAAAGGTCTAAAAATGGTAATTTTCATACATCAAAAATATATATATATTAAGATATTATTAGAAGATAAGATATTATGGAACTGACAAAACAGTTTGTACATTTTAATCGAACTGAGAATTTTAACCATTACTTTACAAACAAGCTTTTGCAGTTGTTTTTACATTAATTATTTTATTTTAAATTTCGAGAGATCATACTTGTGTCACAAAGCGCAATTTGTGTATAATTTAGGTTTTCAATTTTATATGAATATCTATTATGGTAATCAATCTAAATCACAGATTAAAGTGGAGTTTAACGATGAGGGTGATTTGGGGTTTGCTTTTAATTATAATTAGGGCTTTAATTTTAATCAGGGCACTTTAAGACGAAGTCTAACCGATATCGTTGTTTGAGCAGTGAATGTAGTAAATGATTAGTTTTCCTCTAAACGAAATATGTTCACGTTTTTTGAGACAATGGAATATTTGTATTTACTATTATGTAGTGTTTTTAATTAGTTAACTTTATTTACTAATCTGATCGGAGGACTTCAGTATATTGTTTCGACCAATTATGTTATCAGTGCTCAATCAACGGGATCAATTAACTTCGCGGGAGATATTAGTTTGTGCAGACTAACAAATAAGTTTAAGCAAAAAGGTAAACAGACAGTCTACTTTTTTACTTCAACTTATTTTGCCTGATAACTTACTTAAGGGGAAGGGAACCACCCAGCTTGTCGGTTCGAGTAGGTGACGTGCAGATCTGGGTGGATCCAGTGATGAAATATCTCGGGCTCAACCTAGCCGGATAGTCGATGGAGCTTCGAAGCGCACTTCGATCGCTTGGCTCCACGGATCGAGAAGGCAATGGGTGCAATGCACAGACTGCTGCCTAATCTTGGGGGCCCGAGGGAAGGAGTCTGCCATCTCTATGCGGTAATCGTGCGATCGATGGCAATGTACGGCGCGCCTGTATGGTCACATTGATAGACGGGCGTCCAACGCTGCAGCTCTAGCGCAGAATGGCCATAAGGATCGCACGGGGATACCGAATGGTATCCTTTGAGGCGGCCACTATCTTAGCACGGTTTCCACCTCTGAATATTTTGGCAGAGATGGACATGCAGGTTTATACCCACCTCCATCACTTCCAGGGTGATGCCGAGCCCCTTGATGCAGAAGAAGTGCGAGAGCAGGAGCGCAAATGTGCTATGCAGGTCTGGCGCAAGCGGCTTGATTAGGAGCTAAGACGCCAATGGGTCGTTAGTGCGCTCTTGCCGAGCTTCGAAGTCTGGCTATGTGCCACGTCGTAGGATTGGGCGCGAAACGGCAACGCAATGCCATCACTGCGAGGGAAGCCGGGATTCTGCACAACACATGCTCGCCGAATGCCCTGCGTGGGGAATAGAGCGGCGGATTATTAAAATACTTGCCTATAATGGTGTTCGTGGCAACTTGCTTTATTGGTTTAAATCGTATGTACAAAAGAGGTATCAAGTCACAATTATTAATGTACATTTCAAATCAAAAACACATCGCTTCTGGAGTAATTCAAGGCTCCATACTAGGCCCCTTACAATACCTAATTTTTATAAATGATATCGCTAATTGTTTCTTGCATTGTAATATCTTAATGTTTACTGATAATCTTAGAATATGTAAAATTGTTGAAACTCTTCATAACAGTACTCTAATCCAACAAGACCTCGATTGTTTCACTGCTTACTGTAAAAGTAACAAAATCGCATAACAAATGTAAGATAGTAACTATACCCTCGATGATCATGGGTAGAAACTATGTCCACATTTCGAGACCTTGGGGTAACTTATGATTAAAAATTGATATTACATATACATATAAACAACATATGTAATAAAGTTTATCAAATGCTTGGCGTCATACTACGTATAACCAAAGAATTCAGAAACTTTCAAACTTATAACTTACTTACATTGAATAACAAAATATGTAATAACTGATTTCCCTGATCTGGGATATCAACTAGTGATATCAACCATCAAGTCTCTCAGCCTAAGGCGTTCATACAAGCTATTTTACCTGCCAACTTCGCGTACTAAATCTGGTCTAGGAGCACCCGTACGTAGAATTTGCTATACGTATATCGAAACATTTCTGGCCGTAGATCTGTTACTGTTATAGATTTTTTTAATGTCAATTTATGTGTTTTTTTTTCTCTTATATCTCGTTAATTTTTGATGATGTTTCATTTTGTAAATGGTAAATTTGTATTTAATTATTGGCGTCAATAACGGGTGTCACTTTTATATAATTTTTAATGTCACTTTATGTCTTAATAGCAAACGTTGTTGGTGTAAAAAAAAAATTGTTTTCGCTTTGCCGTTCGATCACGTGTTTTTAAATTTTTGTAGGTTTAAGAATTCTTTATGAGGTAATTGGTAGCCAATTTCTTTTTCCGCACTACAAACTATATCTATATTAAAAACTAGTGGCCCCCCACGACTTCGTCCGCGTGGAAACCCTTTATCATAAAGTAACAATATTGTCAACATAAGAAATACGGTAACTAAGCACTGCAGAGCCCTAATCATAGGCCTATAGGTAACTACTGCAGTATGCTCCTATAAACTATATTAAACGATTTTTTTTCCTTCAGCATAAACATGCAGATTTTTCGCTTTGGAAACACGTGAGCAAACCACATATTTTGAAATAAATTATCAATTTTTATTGTAGTTATGGTTCACTATTTTAGCTATAATGGCTTACACATAAGATATAGATATATAGTATGGTGGGCTTCTTTGTAGGACTATTTAAGATATACATTTTCATCATACATTACATATGTGTAACTCTAGCGGTTTTGGCAGCGCACGCCTTAATAACTCGCAGATGGTAGATTTTTTCCTACTTACTTGATATTTTAGACAATTCACACAATATCTTTATAAACTGTAGCCGATGTATTATTCTGATATATAAGCTATATTATCGTAAAATTTCATTAAAACGCAATTCGCAGTTTTTACGTGAAAGAGTAACAAACATCCATCCATACTTACAAACTTTCGCGTTTATAATATTTATATCATTACCGCATTGCTGTGCGGGATAAACAAACACCAACATAGTTTCACATTTGTATTATTCGAAAGGATTATAACATTACAGTTTACTTTTTCACTTCAGAACATCTATAATATTAGTAATAGTATTAATAATATGTCGACGCCCCCCGCGAATAAACCGGTAATTGGAAAATTGAAATTGTTCAGGAAAAATAAAAGAACATTTTTTTGCGATAACTCGATTATGAGATAAATATTAGGGACTCTGTATATAGCTAATGGAAGTTAATTTTTGTAGCTATCGATATACATCAACATAAAATATAAAGGCTAAAGCGTGTGGCTATAATTTGATTAAAAATATTTTACTATATCAACACAAGTTAGGTCAGATCAGGAATGATCTCTTACGATATTATTCAGGTAAATTATGTATTTATCGTTTTACAATAAAAGTGTCTCACGATATTATTCGTGACTTTAATTTTATGCACTGAATAACAGCAGAACACGATTACTTATTTATTCTCTGGCTAAAACGTAATAGACGTTAAACGTACACATTATTACCGCTTTTGATGTAGTTATATCTAAAGCGGTAATAGTATATGAGTAATAATACTCATTGTGTTTTATAAAGTAGTACTTAGTTTTTGTAAATAAATCAAGATATTATATTGAATTATAGTAACTTTTATTATAAAAAACGCTGTAACTAAATAAACATATGCAAATGCTCCCTTAATATATAGTAATTAGATCCTATAATCATAGTTAAAAGTTAGTCTGCGTCCTCATCTTCGACGGAGCCAGCATCACAGTAGCTCAGGTTCTTATAAAACTCTTGGTAATGGTAAGGAATCGCTTGGGAGTTACAGAGGCTCATGAGGTCATCGTACAAAGCCTTGCTGATTGGAAGTGGCTTATTATAGGCTGTGTTTAATTTAATAGTCTCAATTGTCTTGTGTGTCTGTTTCTGACCACGACGCTGCCTTGTTCGCGCTACATCGTAATCTAACTCGATATATTCATCGTCAAAATCATATTTCAGGAAAAAGCAGTAAGGTTTAGTGTGTGAAACCCAAACCTCCATCACATCGGACCATCGCACTTTGTCACCGGCCTTATCTTGAAGCCATCTTTTGGATTCAACAAGCTCTTTAATGTTAAAGATTTCGGATTGTTGCATTTCCTTTAAAGTATATTTGTTTCCAGATACTTTTGCGTTCATTATGCCGCTATATACTTGATCAGGTGTATATAAAACCTTGTTTTTCAGAGCCCTTTCGATGCAGGCGTGCATAGAATCCCCTTCGTTTTGGCTGTGACCGCTAACGAAAAATCGATGGGTGATATCCATATCAAGAGTCATTGCAACGTAAAGATATAATGCAAATATGTATCGGTTTTTATTTTGGCCATAGCAACCATCAGAGTAAAAAACTATTTTGCGTATACCTTTTTTATGTACGGTCCTTATAAACTGCAACAAGCAACTCCCTATTTCTACGCAACCTTTCTTCCCGATATGAGCTTGCCAAACATAACAGAATCCTTGTTTGTTCAGAGCATCAAAAACTGTAAAATTATATATAGGGTACTTACGTTTGTAGTGAAATATTGATACTTCGGACTGTGGCACATTTAATACTTTTTCTAAATCGTAAATGGCCACCATTGTGTCTTCTTTATTCAATGTATTCTTTTCTTCCTTTTTAATCTCACGAACTCTTCCTTTCATTTTTAGATGTTTCCTGTACTTTTCTTCTAGAGATGCTTTTTCAATGGGGTCAGCTAGTTGATATTGCGAACATAAAGTGCACTGGTCTTTCTTTGGCTTAAAAAAAGAAAAGTTGTATTGGGTATTAAATATTTTTTCATATTGCCGTTTTGATGCCATCTGAACATCATCAGGATAATTTTGTTCTGCAAACCAAGATTGGTATAAGCGATACATTTTTGATATATTTAGATCTTCACCTAAGTACTCTCTTTTCGACTCTTTTCTAGTATAATGCGATTCCACTTTGGGAAACAAATTAATATGTTTGTTTATAGTGTCTTCTGTAACCGGACTCATTCGATGCGGTCTGTTACTGTGTTTTTCTCGATTATCAATCAAAGTTTCATTTCTTTTTTCTGTGTAAACCATTTGCTCAGTGATCGAAAGTGTATTTAGGAAAAATACTTTGCATACTTGAACTTCTTGATTGCTAAGGGGAAGAAAATATTGTAACGTTTGATTACGGTTATGTTTTCTATCTAAAGTTATTTTTTTTATACCTAAAGATTTTACATGTCCTGTTATGTATTGCCATTGAAATTCTCTATTGGCGAGTTTATAAAAACTTGTATGTAAGCTTTGCCTATCATCGGCACTGAACTTCAACCAGCAACATTTTTTACAGCTACAATTTGGCAAAATATTCTTCATTGGATGTTGTTGTTTATTACGAGCACCTTCGTATCTTTGCCCTGAGTTTTTAAGTTTTTTGTTTTTGTTATCTTTCCATTCACTGGGGTCTGCTTTACGTTTTCTGGTTAACTTTTTTGGTTGGGGTTGATTATGATTTTCTGAATCAGATATATTGTAAGGTACATCATTGCTTTCAAGTTCATTTATGAGATTGTCTACAGGCACGATTGGAATAGCTTGCATTGGTTGCCCACTAACAGTATTTGGGTTTGGTTGATTAATCAAATCCAAAGGGTCCAACACCTTATCATCATTAATGTCTTCCTCTATCACTAAATTTTCTCTAGAGTCTTTTAAAAATACTTCTTCTACGTCTATATTCTTTTGATTACTTTCGGTTATGACATCCTTTCTAATTGGAAAAGTTTCGTTGCTATTACATGGTTGAGCTGTATCTTTTTCGCAATTAGTTATCAAAAAATTATCGGAATTATGTCGTTCACTTTTTTCTTTTTCTCTGCATTTCTCTACTAAAACATTATTCTGAATTTCTGGCGAATTGTTTAGATTATCTTCAATTTTGCTGTCGCTAGGAGACTCCGGTTCAATTGTAATTTCAAAATTGTATTCCTGTAATGTAAAACTTTTGGAAAATTCTAGTTCCTTTTGAGTTGATTCTGAATCAACTATTGTAGTATCAAAGTCATTGCCAGTAGTTTCATAAGGTGTCAATGTTATATCTTTATCCTCATACATTGGCTGATTGTCTATCGCAGAGCAATTATCAAGAGAAGATTCTTTATCTTCATTCAAAGGCTTGAGTGTTATATCCACAAGTTGGAAAGGTATCTTTACTTTTTTTTTTGGTGTATCAAATTGGTTACTTTTGTAGATAACAGTAGGAGAAGCTATAAAGTCAGTTTCTTCTAGTATTAAGGATAAATTTGAAACCGTAGATGGCGGTCGTATGATATTTTCAACTCGAAGCAAATTATCAATGACTAGTGAATCGCCTCCGAGACTAGAGGCGCTATCTAGAGGCATATCTTGTGAATCAGTACCGAGGCTCGATGTACTTCGGCTCTCAGGCAATTTTCGTTCTGGACTTGGATTGTACTCGGAGCAATCGGGAGAGAAATCATCGATATCATTCTCGTCTTCGAAGTATTTTACATTAACTGGTTCTAAAACAAAGAGACATTAAAATTAGATAAGTGTAATAAATTAATCAATTATCTTACATCATCACCAGCTGTAGAAGTTCCACTGCAGAAACATCAGCCTCCTCACAGAGAAAGTTTATTTTTCCATCCGAGTGTCCAGTCCTGATGGTAGACATGACATGTCTTCGAATTACTTGAGTTTTCATCACGGTATTTTTCCTTTACCGACCGAATCGTAACTTTAATATGAATTAAAGTCTTGCTTTAACTAGGCAGGTTAGCAGAAATAATTAAATGACAATAAGTAGGTAAGTATATACTATAACTATATGGATGAGAACGATTATTAAAACTACGCACCTCTCAACTTGTAAACTTTTGACTCCTCTTGATTATTTTTAGTACATGATTGCGATCCGGGTTGAAGAAAATCTGAAATAATAATAATTTATTAACTTTAAGACTTCAATTGTAAAACGAGATATACCTACCTACGTAAAACGCCTAATATAATATGATATGTTATTATTAAAGTCTGCAAACTCGTTTTTTGTACCCAAATCAAAAACAACGCAATAGATAAAGGTACTTTGTAATTAGGTAGGTATGTGTTCCAAGCGTACAAAATTGTAAGAATTGTATACCTACTTCACGTACCTATACTTACTTTTTTTATTTATTCAAGTAGGTACGTGTCTTTACCACTAAGAGTAGAATAATACGCGAACAACAAATATATACTTACCTAGTAAATCATTTGAAAGTAAATATCGATATACTTCTATAATTACTTTTCAATTGGTAATCGATACACAGAAATAGGTAGGTTAGGTAGTAGACTTACCTTTCTCTGCTTGTTCCTTGACAAAGTTGTAAATTAATTTTTTTCTTGACGAATATGGTTTTAATTGACGTGACATCATAAATATTATCGCACTGATATGTAACTGCTTAAACGTAATTTCTTTAAGTAATAAATTAAAAGTAGCTTGAACAATGTATTTAAATGTGATTTAAAAACAAAAATCGAAATATAACTATTACATAACATGTCGCTCGAACGACAACTTTGCAACTATTTTCAAGTAAACAAACATTACAATAGATCAACCGAAAAAGTGGGCGGGGTTTTATCACTTACCGGTGCAACAGGCACAATCGAAAACAGTACATGTCAATACAGGTTAAGAAAGCTGGTGCGGTGCCGCGCCGAACTCTTAACAGTCTATTAATGTTAAGATGACACACAACAACTTACTAGAATAATATCGTATTATCAATATAGAGCAGGATTGTGAAACGGTACTAACGGTTATATCCATAGCTTAAAATAGGATATTTAAAAAATACGCCAGTAAACCCTTACTAGCACTTATTGGAATATAGTATTAAACTAATTACTCGAATAATATCGTATTAAAGTATATCGTCCAACCAATTTGTAATTTAATGCCATAATGACATGAAACCTGGTTTTTCGTTTAAAGTTTGTTTGTACC
>DWHO01005677.1:0-10164 GCA_018247575.1 Eurytides lysithous rurik | reverse complement strand
GTTTTTGAGCTGCGATTGGACCTGACCGTATCGTAGTCGGGGAATAAAAGTTATTTATACATTTTTTTTATGGATTAAGCTGACAAAGGAGCAAGCAAGTCACCTGATGGTAAGTGATCATCATCGCCCATGGACATTTGCAGCATTACGAAACTCGCAAATGCGTTGCCAACCTTTTAAAGGGGAATTTTTGAAAGAGGGTAGGAGAAGTGAGAAGGAGGGAGGAGGAAGAGGAAGTGGAAGGGGGGAGGGAATGTAGGAAGTGATAGGGAAGGGAACGAGAGTAGGAAGGAGAGAGAGGGAGTGTCACCGGCCACCTCACTTTACGCCGATTTTCTGTGAGGTCGTGGTACTTATCCGGTTCGAGTCAGCCCATTCAGCAGCGGGAGCAGCTGCGTGGCTCTACCACCGTAAAAATATATATAATAGAATGCACTTTCCGGACATTGTGAAAGACCATAATATTTCACTACAGTTATTATCATACGGGAGATATGCTCGCTTTCAGTAACTTTTATGGACTTTCAACTGATAAACGGATAATCGGTTACAAAGATGTTTTTGAATCTGAGCTTAAATTCCTAAAAACCACAAACGTCAATGAGACGAATGCTTTCCTGTTTTTATTGTGTTTGTAGCGGATACAATATTCACATTACGAAAATATTTTGAGATAATTATATTATAAATTATAGTCATCTGCGGTCGTCTTTACCTCCAATATCATCCTGTGACGAAGTCTTCTCGTAGTAAGTTTAAGGAATTTCGAGTAAAAGCTTGCAACGTTCACCGGATTATTACTTGGGAATCCCTTAATCCCGCGGGAATCCCGGGAACGCCGTGACAAATATAAATAAGCCGCCCATTGAAAGACAGTTTCCCCAGAGACGAGTAAGTAAATACGATCGAAAAAAAATTTACTCTCGACAGATTTCGCTCATGGCTCATTCTACGCGAGATAAACCATCTGCGCGGGATATATTGTAGTGCATTAATATTTGAACAGACTCATTTTTTCTCTTAGTCTCTTAAAGACTGATTGGATAACTGGACCATCGGTGTAGTTGTTAGTGATTGCAATGCCGAAGGTCGTGGATTCGATTTCCAACCTGGTCAAAGTATTTGTGCGACGAGCAGAAGTATTTGCTCTGTGTCTCGTGTCAACCCTCATATCTATATATGCATATAAAATATATAACTATAAACCTCAATCGTCATATTTCATACATAGTACAGGCTCTGTCTAGTTTAGAATCAAGAATCAAGTGGTGAGATGTTAGGTACGTTATTTATTAATAAAAACAGGTCGATTGGACGGGTCCGAATCGTGCGAAATATTGACCACTTACTGTAGAGGCGGGGACATTAAACCGAGTTCGACCACTCCAAGTCTTCTCTGGACTGACTTTTAACATGCCCATCCGACGCATGGATAATTAGGCAAATGAATGATCAGTCCATAATGGTCTAACATACTTAAAAACAACAACACAAAATTATTGTCCCCTACGGAGTTCAAACCCGCAACCTTCAATTTGTAAAGCGAATTTATACCGCTGATTTACGTAGATGAAGTGAAAAATCCTTCTTTAATGATACTATCATTATTAATCTAAAAATGTATTTGTTTGATCCCTTTTCAGTAAGAAGTAGCATAGTAGAATAGTACAGGGTCTGTTTGCGATCACGATTCTTAACATTAGTAAATTATTTGGGACAGAGAGTGATTTGATTGAGAAGAGCTTTATAACCAGGAAAAATTTGCGCAAGTGAAGCCGGAAATAAAGCCTATTATAGTAATAAATAAAAGATTTATCCGCAGGATACAACGTTAAGTTTCTTAATTATGTTTATAAGTAATAGACTTGACTAGTCTATTACTTATATCGGTCGGTATACTCGGTCATCGACAGCCATTTATAAAAAAAATTGTTAGTTAATTAAACCGATTAAGTTGATCTAACATAAGCTATCGCTGACTTAGTGTGTCGCGACCCTTAAACAACTTTCAATCCGTGGTTTGAGCGAAGTTAATCTCTTAAGAGCGGTGAGCCGGGGTAATTGACATCCCTTCATCCCCATTCAGTGGATATGTGCGGAGTGTTCATTGACACGTGGCCTGAAATAGAAATGGGGACCTTTTTCCATTAACCATCTCGTCATGCAACATAACCGAACGCGTTAGTGTGCGGTACTATGATTAGTCTACGTGCGAAATCTTTCTACGTGTCCGCTGCAGTTAATGGTATAAGGAAAGTTTGTCCTAGCCCGCAAACCGTTTATAATAATTACCAAACCGTTACCAGTTATGCTAACACCAATAGTAACAATTTGGGTAGTACTTCTGCACTTCTAACTTCTATTCTAGCGCTAAGTACTACTGTGTTTCGGTTGGCAGGGCCTTTTTGCCAGGATAGTTACTATAATTATAGCGGTCGTTATTAAGATTATACTAGTTTTAAAATGGTCGAGCCACGCAGCAGCTCCCGCTTCTCAATGGCTCGAACCGGGTCAGTATCACAACCTCACAGGAAGTTGCCGCGAAATGCAGTGTTTGTGATCTTCATCCCATTCTCTTTCCCTCCCTCCCTCTCTCAAAAAATTCCCACCTTAAAGAGCAGTAACGTATTTACAAATGGTCATGCTGTCATGGGGCTGCATGTCCATCGGCTGTGTTTACCATCAGGTGAGCTGCTTCCTCGTTTGGCAACTTATCCATAAAAAATACTTCATAGATGGTGTAGCTGTAAATTGACCATCGTCTCCTATAGAATATTTTACGCAGTCTCTTTCAATACTTAATACATTCATCAAGACTTATAAGAGATATAAGATTCAAAAGCATTGTTATCATTTTTATTTATTCCTATATTTGTCTATGTGCTAGAAATACTTTGTCAAATCTACTTAAGGTGGCGCCAAGTCTGAGCTTACCAAGTGGGACAGTTTGTAAGCTCTTATTATCATAAGTTTTGTATAAACCGCGTCGAAGGGGCCAGGGGAGTTGTGATTTATTGTTCTAGGAAAATAATTTACTTTCATCGCTTTGTAGATGCCATCAACTTGATGCTAATTGAAGTAAAAAAAATACAGTTAAATATGATCTCTACTTTATTAATACTTTTGGTGCAACAACTTTTTTGTTTTACAACTTACAACTTTTGTTGCTGTTACAATTTATTTTGCTGTATTATTTTGGTACAATAAAGGTATATAAAAAATAATTTCCAGTTTCCTAACAAACTGCCCAGTGCTGGGTGCAATCTCATCAAATAGCAAGTGGTGATAACAGCCGTAGAATCAATTATCACTATCCACGAGACAGATCAAGTATCTTACTTTTAAAATTGACATCTAAACGTGAAACACCTTTTGCTTATCAGGCTTATTGTTTTGCAAGCATTTTGAAAACAGTTTTCGTAAACATTATGCAATATTCACATCAATATAGTATCACGTCGCTTAAACAAGATTCCATGATAGCTAAAGTCAAATGTACCGGAAATATAGTTTTATGTGGTGAAAAAATTTCGTGTTTTTATTGAAAATAAAACGTTTATTATATCTATAAATGATACCTTACCTTTTATAGGTATAAGAAACTAAAAAGTTACGTTATAACTCATTTGATGATACGCTAAAGCGTTAACATGATTGCAAAATATTAGAAAGTTAAGTTTCTCGTACACGACTTAATACATGGGGCGAGGGACGTACCCTTAGGCATTCCCTATAAGTAGATAAGTAGTTTCATCCGTTGTCCTGTCAACATTCGGTATTGGCGCTAAATTTATTTTTATTACTATGAAACAAGAAACGAAGAACAACATTACAATAATTCGCCGATAAGTATGACTAAACTTGTATGTATTCTACACACACAAAGTTTTATTTGACCATTGGGGTGGTTTATTGGCCGGAATGGTCGAAGAACATAATAGCAATGTAATTCAGGACCGATACAGATGGGGCCTTTGAAGAAAAGCCTATTTATGTCGGTCAGGACGCATCTGCAATCCTTATAGCATCGAGGAAGTCCATGAACGATTGATTTCTTATATTTATCTACTCTGATTTCTAAATTACTATCAAAAGTACAAAAAAAAAACCTAAATCCATTCTATTCAAATGAAATTAATATTTTTTTAAAAATGAAACAGTACCTATTGAAAATAAGAAATATAATTAGAATTCTTCCAAGCTACTGGATTAGTTAATGTAACTTATGAAGTTTCCGAGGGCTTTATAAATTTCAAACAATTCAGATAGTATATTTAATTATACTTGTCAAATACAGATAAAAGTAATATAAAACCTAGACAATTTTATAATCGACAAAAGCATAACAGTTTAGAGAAGAATATGTACATTTTTAAATGCAATGATACATGTACATAAAGTGCAGTTTTGGAGGGAATATAAAAATGTATATTTTTTCTTATACTAATTGGGCATTAGATACAATCTAAGATAAATAATACCAATCGATTGAACCGTGACTAAAGTACAAGACGTGGACTCCTAGAAAATCCGAAGAATATCACGACAAAAACGTCGGCAGAAGGTTTAGAACATTTGCCTTCACTAAAGAAAAAACTTATCTACGAGCGATCACTGTACCCGACTACAATCAGTGAATCGGTGAGTCAGTTGTAATCCTTAAGCTCAATTAGCGTTATCCGCAAAATTGCTAGGCAAATGTTTATTTTTTGCCGACGAGAACAAAGGTTAGTCGGCATTAGTCGAGTCATTGATCACGCCGCGGCCTTGACTAACTGGGTAAAGCTCCGTCTAGACTTGCGGAATGAGCATTGAAACAGATTATACTTATCTGACACTCGGACAATAGTTCTCTCTTGTAACTGTCCTTCAAATGTTTGCTCTATCAATAGCGGCTAACGACGTTTACACGTGATTCCTAGTTATTTTATCCTTACCACAGATAAGGAAGCCATTTTAAATTTAAAATAATGTGTATTAAGTCATAATATTAACAGGAATGACATTTTAGTAAATTAATTCTCAATTGTTTATTTTGCTATATTGCACTAAAAGTTTTTTCTCAGATTTTTCTTTTCATATAATAATTTAGATCACTAATCTCAATTGTTGCAACGCCATGGGCCTTTTAAAAATGTAAACTAATGTCAAATACTATACAGATAATAAAAGTTTCATATGCATAGAGTAATAAACCTCTCGCTTTCACTTATATCTGTGCGCAAAACCATTATTCATGAACCTCACGCGTGTATGACATCCGGAGTACTATTGTACCGTATCCGTTAGGTGACAAGCAGCAACTTATCGTGTCTTACGCTTTATTCTAAGGCTAGGGATTTATATACTTCAACGGAATAATGGGATGGGATCCAGGATTGAATAGGGGCTAGAGATAGCGTGATGCCATTGCGTGCGGTATTGAGGTTCCGTATTTTCAAATGAAAGGGACGGATCTTTATCGGTTCTCGTGTGTTAAGTTGATCAATGGGGCCAGGGAAAAACGACCGAGTTGCTTTAAACAACAAATTTGTGTCAGAAAATGATTTGTTGTCTCCTCTCCTTGGTTGTTTATAGAACGGGTAAAGTCTACGGATAATTGTTATGGACATCATTATATGATTTCTTCTATTTACGCGAATAATAAATATTTTGAAATGAAACTATTTAACGGATCTTATTGCATTTTATTTTAACTTCAAATTTATCGTTAACGGGATAGTTGTCATCTTTGTAAGATACTTGAAACGTCGGGGATTTAAACTTAAAATAAAACTAGATACAGTTCATGGTTTAGTTTTATAAGTGTACCAGTTCATTCAAGATTCGGTACAATTCAAGATATCAACGCTGAAAAGCAAAAACATGGAGTATTTTTTTTTAAATGACATTGTTGAAATCAGTAAATTAAACCAAGTCGATTGGTGTATGTCTGCAGTGGCGGTACTGTCATACAAGCCCAAAAGGCCGGCTTGCCCCACTAAGGAGTAAAATTTATAAATCTTAAATAGCACATAATTCCTGCAACGCTCAAATTTTAAAAATACATTATTCGGGAATTATGTGCTAATTAAGATTTATAAATTTTATTCCTCAGTAGGGCAAGGCGGCTTGTATGGTGGTACCACCACTGTATGTCTGGTGAAAATTTTTGGTTTTGCTGATCACTACGTTTACGCTTTCCAGCATCTTTGTAAATGATTAAAGCTTATGACTTATTCAAGTCAGAAAAATATTCAAGCCGGTGGCCGAGCGGCTGTGACCTTCGAATCACTAGATCTTTTTTTGGAGACGAAGTGCTAGACGAGCAAGTGGTGGTATACAACAACCCAGTGACCCTTAGCAACAATCGTCACCCGGATATTAAAAAAGGTTACACTCTACGAGTATATGTATGCCTAGTAAGATGCTCTATGTATGCCTAGTAAGTCTAAGTATGATGCTCTTTGTATGTCTAGTAAGATGTTACACCCTATGTCTAGTAACTGCAACAGTAATTTTGATGACCAGTTTGGCGCAGTTGCTAAGTTATTGGCTTCTGCGTCGCGGGTCGTGGGTTCGATTCCCATCCGGGACAAATATTTGTATGAACTACAGATGATTGTTCCGGAACTGGATGTTTGTCCGTGTGTATGTATGTGAAAAACCCTTGTAAAACAAGATATTTTAAATGCTATTACAATGGGGGCAGCGTTTAAAAAAAAACCGCGCCGGCAACATTCCCTCCCAATGCAACAGTACTGCTTACACTTTACTGCTTGGCGACAGAATAACTGGCAATGCAGCAATACCACCTCAGGCGGACTATGCAAAGAAAACAGATCCGACGAAATAACAAGAATGATTATAGGAGTGCTAGAAACTTCTACAGAAGGCATCTAGGAAAGTATCACACGATTGTTCTTTATTCCAGTTCAATATAAACAACAACATGCAAGCGTGATCACTTAACGGTATCAAGGGCCTTCGGGGATAAGACTGACAGAGGTCTTATACCATTCTTATATCTCATAGAGACGCGGACGCGGAGCCGTGTGAAATTTTAAATAAAATATGCTATTTAAAAATATTGCAAGACACTATATTGGCATTGACAAACGATTGTTTACTACGAGGCTTAAGAAACTTAATTATGAGAATTTGCCGTGTTATAATATAGTGTCCTATTATATAGATTATAATACTGTACAGATTATAATATTAAAACACTTTCGGCTTACCCACGGAGCAAAAAAGCAATGGAAACGACATATTTAAAAGAAAACGACAATTGCGTTTGAGTTATTGTTGCAAGTATATAGCGAGTGTAACTAGAAAGGTCTAGGTATAAAAATATCGCTGTCATTAATTGAACACGAGCACTACAGACTCTAACAGACCCGTCCACCTCCTTCCGTTGAACTTGCCCACCGTACTCTGGATAATTCAGCGTCGACGGACGTGACGAGCGGTATAAATACGTTGATGGGTTCCGAGAAAACTGTCGCGATGCTGTCCGCGATCTCGCAAATAGACGAGCAGAATCACCGAAGCCAAGTTCACAGTCAGACATGCGGAAGGTGGGGCTAAATCAAGAGCTCGAAGACCGCCCTCCCACCGAATTCCGTTCATATTTTGTACAGTAAAAATCAAAGACAATTCTTTAATGCAACCTTTTTTTTAGCACTTTTAAAAGACAAAACCTACTGATGATGGGTGTTCAAGACATTTACTACAGCATTCGCTGTTTGTCCGTGGCGTGATTGTCAAAAAACACAGTCAAAGCGATCGTTTACAATTTAGTCTTTTACTGAGTACTTTTTGCTCGAAAATTATTAAAACACTAGATTTGGGGCCGTATCTTTGCTCGTGTATACCCATTAATAATCGGTATAGGTCGATCAATTATAGTTTTCACAATTTGATTGTATGTTAGCTTGACTTCTATTCTATTCAAGTTTAGTTAGAGAAGCTGAAACAGGTTGCAACACAGCAGGCGTTGTCCTATCCTTGCCATAGATATCTAGAGATCTTCTGAATCTACTCAGATATGGTACTTAATTTTTTGTTAAAAAGCCCTACCCTAAAGTAAGTTATCAAGCAATTACTAATGAAGACTTTACGTTTACCATCTGTTTCTTTTATGGATTAGGCATGTAAACGGCTCACCTGGTGGTAAGCGATCACCGCTGCCCATTGACATTCACAACCTCAAAAGGGGGTTGCAAATGCAAAACCGGAAGGGAGGGGGTGAAAGAAGTGGGTCTTGGGTTGGCTTTGGGTCACCTGCCACCTTACTCACCGGACGAAAGGTGGAAACACAAATGCTTCCATTTTACGCGGATTGTATGTGACGTCGTGGTACTTGCCCGGTTCGAGCAGGCCTATTCGGTAGCAGGGGCAGACCTACTGCGTGGCTCTACCACCGTAAAAATCTGTCCAGCAGCCCTTAAGGTTTTATATCACAGATAGGATTTCCCTCCAATGAAGTAATGATAAATATTATAGCGATAGTTTTTTCACAACCTTTTGATCTCGAAAGGGTTTTCGTGATTTCAAAGAGTTTTTACTGAGCTTACCATCTAGACTGAAAACTGTTTTTTCGTCTAATGCCTTAAGATTATTAAATAAAAATATTTTACGGATATTACGGTGTCTTGTTTGTGCAGAAGAATAAAGGGGTTCTAAATAAATGTGTAAATGGAAAAATTTATCCTTTAGTGGTAGATCCAAATTTTTAAACAGTTTCAAATTATTCTCTCAATATCTATTTCACATATTGATAACCACACCACGCACTTTATATTTTATTAATGGGTCGAATCTTCCGGGATACTAGCAAATAACCTATGACGTCCGTAGGGTATACTGGTTCTGGTTATCTAACCTAGTAAACAAAATGCCAATGTATTAATTATAAATAACTACATCTACCTCAAGCTTGTCCACGGCTCAGCACGGCAAGAACGGACTTTGTATGAATTTAAGCATTTGTCAACTATCAGTGATATAATATATAATACATAATATACATTATAATACTAATTCTCAATAACAAACATGGCGCTTATATTAAATTTTAAAATAACCACATTCCGATAAGATGCTTCACACAAACAAAATGGCGGTGTAGGCGCGAAATAATTAAAAGCGCGCAAAAAGCAACGTCATACAATTGTAAACATTGTACGGTAAACCGCTGCAGCGCTGACAGCGCACGGGCCGTCCAATCCAGCGCGGCAGACTCGCGCTTAATCCGCGTCGGTGCTGTCAGGCTGTAAACATCGCGTGCCGTCGCCTCTTTTCGTAGCGCCGTTGACTTATTCGCTGACGGTGACGTTTTATTAGCTCTCATCGCGGTACGTTGTCGATGCCGTGGCTTTTTTTTTTTAATTTTACCTTGAGTGCGTTCGGAAATTAGCTTTATGTAGATACAGTATGTTGTTTTTTTTTTATGGAATAGGCGGGCAAACAAGCAAGCGGCTTACGTAATATGAAGCAATAACCTCTTCCAGGGACATTTGCAACAAATATTAAACCTCATTTTCATTAGAAGGAATAAGATTTTAAATTAAGCAGCCATATTATTCTTTGCATTATTTTCATTGTAATAGGTCATTTGCAATAATTTTTATAATTAATTTAATTTTTTACCGAAATATAAGTAATATGCTTTTATGTAACAACATTGAACTACGATGTATATTATATGTATATTTTTTAAATCCCATTGTGTGTTAGGTTTGTTATAACTAATGATAACTGAATTTTGATTTGATGTTACACTCTCATTGTTGCTGAGAAGAAAAAATAATGTAAGCAACGCAATCAATATAAAACAAAGTTGAATGGTGTGGCAGATAAATTCTGCTATTTCATTTTAGCTCTCGCGTAAACAAATGTCGACTTAATTCCAAATGGGAAACGACGTGTGGCGTCGTCGTCTTTCCCTTTAAATCAATCATATGTCGCAGTACTCTCTGATTGGAGAAGAGTTGACAAGGCACGAGAAATTGCTTGTCCGTGGCTCGCTAATTATATTTAAAGCAAGGCGACCGAGAAGGCGGGTATGAATAATATTCTATGGTTTAATATACCTTAATATACCTTAGACTGGCCCGTTGGTGTAGTGGTTAGTGCTCCTGACTGCAAAACCAAAGGTCGTGGGTTCGATTCCCACCCAGG
>DWHO01005676.1:0-10168 GCA_018247575.1 Eurytides lysithous rurik | reverse complement strand
GTTTAATGTAAAACTTTGTATTAACACGTAAAAAATTAAGTTGACAAAGTTTTTTACGAATAATATATATAAAAATAAAACAATTAGAAAAGATTTTTATAATAATTTAATTTAAATGGAACAGTCGGTTGGATCAGCTATTGAAAAAATTAAACTGCAAGAGCTCAATACAGAAGTTAAACTGAAAGAAAAACGTGAAAGTAAGAAATAATCATTTATTTAGTAAAGATGGCATAAAAAAACAGCACCAAAGTTTTATCATGTTAAATCTCTTACAAACTTCATTAAATTTTAAAATAAATTTATTTAGTGGAAGCAACAGTATCAACAATTAATCGTAAATTACGTGAGACAAAAACTTTCGTAGAGGATTCACAAAAAGATCAGGCAGATGTGGCTAAAACAATTGATAAACTCCGTTGTCAGGTACAAATAGATAGAGTACATAGGGCCGCCTTGATGGATCAAGTTGACAAATGTAAAAAAGAATTAGAAGAACTACAACGTGTAACGGTAAGCAAAAAGCTTTATATTCGCTCTTTTCATTTTTAAAGGGGTGGCCAAAGGCTGCCCTTCGGTTTAGATATCTACGCAGATTTTTTTAAATGATCCAAATTTATTTTTCGGGTCTCCTCGAAACCACTGGACCTGAACCTGTTGAATTTGAAAAACACTAATTTCACAAAAGAGCACTAAGAATCTTCATTTAGATCATTAAAATTGAAAACCTGTCACTAATTTCAATTATGCACTTGAACTTGCTTGGCGTGAAAATAATAGAAGAACATCAAAAGTTTATAGGCAGAAAGGAGATTTAAAACAAAAAGAGAAATAACATCATGGGACATCTCACACATTGCCATCTGATCCCAAACTAGGCAGAGCCTGTACTATAGTCATCAGACAACTGATATACATACTTATATACTTTTAAATATATACTTATATAGATAATTGCCACTCAGACACAGAACAAATACCTATGCTCATCGCACAAATATTTTGTCCTGGGTGAGAATCGAACCCACGACCTTTGGATTTGCAGTCAGGAGCACTAACCACTACACGGCCAGTCAAAGAAAAAGAAAATTACTCGATATTCTTTATTATGGGCAGGCGTATCTTACCATAAAGTTAACCGTATGTTTGTTTGCCACTTTTTATCATTTTCGTGGATGGAACTTACTACTGCTCAACTCAAATCGTTTATCTTAACTATTTTCATAATCTTTTATCATACGGTAGTACTGCTGAAATTTATTTAGTATTTATTCGCCAAAAAAGAACTATGCGGACTGTCTATAATCTAAGAGCTTAAGATCCCCTACGAAATTACTCTCTCAACTAACCTTTTCTATGCATATTAATAGATTTAGCATATATGCACAAATTTTCTTACGTTAGCTTCGGTTTTGAAGTTTCTTACTTCAATCTTTTTCGACGATCGAGTCGTTCCTGCGCCGACCAAGAAAACAGAAAATTTTCCCACAGACTGGATTGCCAGTTTCACCTTTGTAAAAGGTCTCGTGTCCTGTGGGCTTACACGAAAGTTTTTTTTTTTTTATTAAAAACCTTAACCCTATCGTACTGCTTGTACGACAAATCTGTCGCAGTAATGTGTAAACAAACTGTGTTCTGATTTGAAGAGTAATGTTGCTTGTGTATATTATGTAATTACTAGGAATAAAGGTACATGATCACAAATCTCTGGGTGATAACCACAGCACAGTGCCAAGCATGTTCTGTGTCATATTGTGTTGTTATGGAAGCCGTATCGCTTATCTGCAGGCCCTACTATAGCCTACTCGTCTCTTCGCTTTATTTATTAAAAGAAAATAAAAAAACATTAATTTTACCCGAACAAACGTCCAGAAACGTGTGATACGCCAGTTTCAACAGCAACCATACTAAACGAAAAACGGTGGAAAATTCATTGACGCGACGACATCGTTTATACGATTTTTTTCCACCTTTTACCAGTAGTTAGTGGCCCATAACATGGGAGGACAACGATGCTAACAATTTGACAGGACGAAGGAATTTCAAGTGTATGGAATATCCGTTCGACCGTTTGCAACGCAACACAGAAGGTGGCCGACGAATACGATATCTGGCCACTTCTTACGAAACCGATGCCTACAGAATCACAACCATTGGTAAAATCTTCGAGAATACACACATCGGAGTCCGATGACAGGCTAAAGATAGCTCTTAAACGACGGGAGAACGCCTTAGCAGAAAGGGACCGCCTCCTCAATGAACCTGATATTAGTGAAGAATTTGTTAGGTATCTTTTGTTTTTCATCCTCTTAAATGTTTACCAAATTTTCATCATTGGCTGTAAAATAACAACGAGTATTTGCGAGACACGATTCCTATTTTGTTTTATATACAATTTTCATTCCAAATATGACATGACTTCGAAAACCTGAATAACAAAGTAAAAATAACTTAACAAAACAGTAAGGGTATTTAAGCAAAAATCTCACGTTGTTACATGACTTGATTTTCAGTATTATGTTTAAACTTGGCTTATATGAACAAATTGTATGACTGACTTGACTCGTCGTGAAATCGATATCTTCTTTAATAATTGGCAATTTAAAAACATCATGTATCACTTTTGAAAACAAATAATTGTTTTTCTTTCGACCTTCTCGAGAATACCGTGAAAACTGTGAACGTAAGCAGAGAATTATATACGATAAAATTTTATAATATATATTATTATCATCCTAAGTGACATCGCGAAACATTTACTAAGTAATACACATCAGTAGCGCCGCTGTAAAATGCGAGCGAGAGGTTCGAAAATGGGTTTTTATAGCCCCAAAGTTTAGATGATAATGACGCTACTATCAATGTGATACATTGTTATTAATTACAGAATCAAGAATGCTTTGAAATATTCACTGGAGAAGGTAGCTAGCCTTCAAAACAATTAACCTAAGTACAGATTTGAAGGTGGTGAAGATGGTTGAAGGTTTTGTGTTATTTAATACTTTTTACCTTCTATTCTTTACTTAATCTGTTTTATAAAGTAGCTTCGCTTATAAGTTTCTTTATTTAACTTTTTCCTGTGTAATCAAGAGAGTTTTATTATGAATTTTTACAATGTTCATTTCTATGAAATTACCTAACTAAAGAAGTAACAATTTACTATATTTTAAAACATTATAAAATTAAACGACTTTATAGATTTTTGAGTCATTTGGATCCTAAAATAATAATCATGACATGACATAGATAAGTTGTTGGATTTCAACAATTAGAAAAAAAAAGAACATGTATGAGTATCAGTGACATTTGTGTCACAGATCTCTTTCGTAAATAATAAAATAATATGACGATTACATAAAGTTATTTAGACTTTATTTTATTAAATTGTTAGATTTGCGAAATATCGAAAGGTTTTCTAATCATGAACAGGAGTCTGTTTTTAGTGAGGTATGAAAAAATTATAGAACATGTTCAAAGTTTTTTTTTAAATATTTCAGTTCCTAAAATTGGTTCTATACCTTAGGGTATTAGATCACTTTCTATTTAAATCGATCTTATATTATTTGAAACGTGTGTTTAAAAATTGAGCGAGTAATAAGTGGTAAAATAATAGTTATATGATCAAAGTATGTTTGTCATAGACTACTTCTATTTACAAATTTCATTTCGCATTGTTAACAAATATTATTCTATTATTATTGCATAATCTAAAATTTTCCTAAATGGTAACTTACAAACTAAATGTTTTCTAATACATGATATGGGTTTTGGGTGAAGTCCATCCATTATACCTTACCAATAAAGTTGTATTTTAGTAACAATAGTTCAATTATAAAATAAAACATAAAAATCATTAGTCATTTAATTCTATATTTCTACGATCTATTAGTTTTTTTTTGCTTTATTAGTTTTATACTAGGGTTAATTTTGTAATTTTTGAAGAAGCTTTTGAACACTTGTGAAACAATTGAAATGAAAAGGTTAAAATATTTCCTTCATTTCTTTTTTCATTAAAATCAACCAAACACTCCTTAATATGCACATACTTATATCAACTAATTGTGCCTCATCATTTTTTTAACCCAGTTTATCCACAGCATTGTATAGTATTGTGCAAAGAGGAGACTCAAGAAAAATTATTTCATATTATTACACCACATATCAACTCCAATGAGTCATACATACATTTCATGACAAATTGTTTATTGTTTAGCAGCTGAAAACATTTGTTATATGTTATGTATTTCAACAGGGGCTGCTTTAGGCGTAATAATATAAGAGGATATTCCAGCCGTAATGTTGAAATCAATGAAAATGAGCCAATAAAATTCTCAACTAGTGGTGCAGCTGTAAAAAGAAGCATACAGCCTGTTAAAAGAGCAAAGCAAAACATGCCTTGGTATCAACCATTCTGCGTTGTTGGCAGTGTTGCAATTTTCCTAATTTACTTTTGTGTGCTGAGAGAAGAAAATGATGTTGATGTTGAATTCAACAAGACACTATATGATAGAATTAAAGGTTTAGAGAAAACACAACTACTGTTGTCATATAAACATAATAAAGAGATGGGTAAAAATGTTGAAGATATTGAGAGAAGACTTAAGGAAATAGAAGAAGAAGCAAAAGAACTTGCACAATAGGTTAAGTTATTGTTTTGTAGATGTTTAAGGAAAATAAATATTATCTAACAAATAAACCTTATTTTTTAAATAAAATAAATCCTAGTGATAAAATTAAAATCAAATTTTTATTATATAAAAATTATATCATGCAGATTTTCTTATAAAATATGATTTATACCTGTTGATACTAATGATGTACAGAAAGATAACAAAGAGCAACTATGTTACACTAAGCATTCTAAAAGAGTTCTGAATCTTGTGAGTTATGACTTCACGCATCTATTATTACTAAAGCTTATTTTACCAAGATGAGTACATACATTAAGGGGGTGAATTAATTAATTACATTACTAGTTTATTAAACTAATGTGGGTACCTAATGTCACTGTAGAGCAGAAGAAGCCAAGCTTCTTGATAGTCCAAGTCAGTTTTCAAAATTTAAAATTTTTTACAAGTCACAATTAAATATGTGTTGAAAAGGTCTGTGAAAAAGATACTATTTTTTTTTTATATCATTCTTAACTTGGATGAATATAAAATTTGTTACAACATTGTACTTAGTCTTTATAATTGTTTACAGTAATTTTAAAGACATTTTGAAACATTATAAGGAATATTTAAAATATAATAACACTAAAATGAAAGGGAATTCATGTAGATTTGTCAAGAGGCACAAATAATCCTTCAGAGTTGCAGGTTGGTCCCCCTGCTCAAAAGTATATTTAATCTGCTATTACCTTTAGCTAGTAGTATAAGTATTCAAGGCTTCACAAAAAGTGATGAGAAGTATTAGAAATGAAATATTTTTATTGCAAAATTATTGAACATCTTTAGATATTAAGGGACTTACCATACTTATTATTTGCTTCTACCTCTTATGTATCAAAAATTGTACACAATATTATATTTTACATTGTTTGATGGTACAGCTTGAGCATCAATTTAGTTCTAAATATATAAATGAAACCTTTCATTAAAGTATGTTTGCATTTTGGTCAGTACTAAAACTCACAATAGATAGTATCAGTAGATTAACTTAAAATTTTTATATTTGAAATTTCAAAATCTAAAATATGAAGGGTATGTTTAGACAAGACAGAATCAAGAAATCTAGGGAGAGATAATTAAAATTCCAGTGTTAAATTCTAATAATGTTTATTAATACCAAATTCTCAAATACACATTTACATTAGTGCATAAACTTACACCAAGTACAGAAACTTCAGACATGTGGTCGACAGAATTGCCTATTACACTAATTAGACATACCTTGAGTTACTAAGATACAAGAATACATCCATGCAAACCATGCTATTAAGGGTGTACACTGTTAGACAACTACAATGGTTTTTGCCATCATACTAACAGCATTCTTTACATAGATGCTAAACTTATACAATAAGAACATATCTATAAGAAAAATTCAGTTCTGCTGCCTCCTTACGATAACGATTACGATGATCCTTAAATGAATTAAATGAGACATTATAATAAAAAGTTATAGAATTTATGTCTATTCGAATTACAAATAATTTATAAGGTACACTAAAACTAGTATTTTAAGCGCGCTCTCCACGGATTCGTCGTGCCAGCTGTATATCTTTAGGCATAATTGTGACGCGTTTGGCATGGATAGCGCACAAGTTGGTGTCTTCAAACAGACCTACAAGGTAGGCCTCACTGGCTTCCTGAAACACAAAGAGCGATTACTGCAAACTGTTTTTTTAGATACCTTTTAATTCAGGGAAATATGGTTTTTAATGCGATCTCACCTGCAAAGCGCCAATGGCAGCGGACTGAAATCTAAGATCAGTCTTGAAATCTTGAGCAATTTCTCTTACGAGTCGCTGGAACGGCAGCTTACGGATCAACAACTCAGTAGATTTCTGGTAACGACGGATTTCTCGGAGGGCAACAGTACCCGGACGATAACGATGAGGCTTCTTGACACCCCCAGTGCTTGGTGCCGATTTTCGCGCCGCTTTAGTAGCCAATTGTTTACGAGGTGCTTTACCTCCAGTTGACTTACGCGCAGTCTGCTTAGTACGTGCCATTGTTTACTGCAATAAAAATGGAGCATATTGTTTTGAACAACACAATAAACACACTTACATTCTTAAAGTACTCAGAAATATTTTGAATATTCTAAATCGGATAAACAGCGTGCGTATCGAAGAAATTTATTATTACAAAGTTAATTTAATACATATAACAACTTAAAACACACCTTTTAATATTAACAATTCAGAATAACTAATTTTAATACAATTTTGTGACGAGGGCCACAACAACGATCATATGCTCAAAATGGCGTCGAGAGAATGGCGGGCGAACAGTGACGCCAATAATCTCTACCGTGATTGGATGGGCTCTGATAGTTTCCGTTAGGAGTATTGGTCGAAAATGTAAGCTTTCCCATTGGACACAGTTTTAACGGATAAGTAATAACGGATTTTATTGGCTAAAGCTCTACGATTAGTGTTGTCAATACAAAAAAAGAAAAAATTTAATCGTTGCAATTTAAATATCTTAAAAATTAAAGTACAGTTCTTTTACAGATATTTATTATAGTACGCTACTGTTCACTAATTTTATTAAAGTTATTCAAACAGAAATATGAAATAGGTTATACCTTAGTTATTAAAGGCAACTATGCAAATGCCTGACCATTACGATTTTCGATATTTCCTTTTCTTGGCGCATAGTTATCAGTATTATGAAAATTAAAAATAATATTGCATTTAAAACACGAGAAGTCAATTGAGAAAACAAATTTTTAGGCTTTGTTTATTTATATTTCACGATTCTTTGTTCTACTCTCTACCAAAAAAATAAAATGAATCGACCTATTTTTTATCTCATGCACTCATACGCCACTTATAACTTGACAAAAAGAGATATGTGGAAAACATAAGACGTGACACTTCTGTCATTGTTGATTATGTTTGTGAGTAATTTTTTCTGCATTCTGCTGTGTGGCTTGTTGTTTGAGATAACAGAATACTTTAAGTTCAAGGTCGTCTAAAATTAAAATGTTTGGTTCATCTCGCGAAAATCTCCTGCAAGTAGTGAATTATTTACATTTAGTAGCTTTCTAAAATATTGAGTATCACGTGATCATATATTGAATTTTAATTGGTCATTGGTGAGCGTGCCCTGCGCGACGCGAGAGGCGCAATACATAATAGTTCTCCAAAATGCCGTCGGAATCTAAGCCTTTGTTGACAGCTCAAACAGAAAAACCAAATCATTATAAGTAAATAGCTATTTCTCTAATTGTTTCCATCAAAAGTGATCGCGTGGATGATGTAGTTTCTTGTAATATAACATTTGCTAAGTTCGGCGATGTCGCGTTGCAGATACTTGAAGGAATTCCGTGTGGAGCAGTGTCCATCATTCCTACAACATAAATGTACACAACATAGGCCCTTCACATGTTTTCACTGGCATTTCAACAATCAGAGAAGAAGACGACCGGTCAGGAAAAGAGATGGATCATTCAATTACAGCGCCGACAACTATTGTGCCAAATATAACGAGACATCGGGAATTTGCGAGGACGGGGATGAGTGAGTACTACATTTCCCTTTGTTGTGTTCGTTCGGTTGCGTTGTCTTTTTTATCCTCGATAATCCTTGTTATGTTCCTATTTCTAATCGAATCGCATTGCAATAAGAATGCAATTAGAACGTGTTGGGAACCGGCTTTTTTTGTAAATATGCCTCACGATCCGTACGTGACATTATTATTATCCAAGTAGGTGTGCAGTAAAACTGACGTGCAATGAACGCAACCTATTTTTATACATGTAAAAATTAATGTTTAGGCAATGGGATTTACCATTATTATTAATTTAATTTTTGAAAATATTAATTTTTTATTAATCCTTATAGACTTTCTAATTGTAAGAGGCATCCTCTTGTTTTTCAAGTTTTTTTTTTATTGTCCTTATTTTATTATAATATATTTGACTAATATCAAACTTATACTTTTATTTTTCTTGCTATTTAATAACTAAATGTTGATATAAAATATCATTAATATTTTAGAAATTAAATTGTTATGAAATATAAATCTTTTCTTTCTAATAAACATTGATTACAATATTTTCAATAAGATTATCCGTTAAATCTAATTTTAATTGATAGAAACAAAGTTGTAGATAATAGATTTATTTAAAATGCCCAGGACATTAAAAACAAATCAAATTGTATCTACTTCTTGTGAACTTTCAAAACATTTTAAAAGTTAACACATTCTCTGCCAGACCATTTTTTGAAGACATTCCGCTCAGGACGTGTTTTGTTTCTGGTGTATGCTTTAGAATAATTAAAATAGTACAAAAATTATAATTATCAAGGAAAGGTTGTATTGTTAAGAAGCATAACACAACAAATTAATAAATGAATTTTTCTAGGAATTAGTTTAACCTGCCTGAACATTACCAAGCGAGTTGAAGCCTTACATATAATTGCTTTTTATCATGCCTATATAAATTGAAAATAGATATTTTAATTGAAATCAAGTATGTATACAATTACAAAGGGATGTTATAGTGAACATGACAAACATAAGTGTGATTTACCCACATGACTATTGCAGAATGTTGCAACTTTTACAACTAAATTTTACCATTTTTTTGTAATAAATTTTGGCAAAGCCTTTTCATCTAATTAAAGTGAATTTTTTTATCCTTTTTCCTTGCATATATTTTTTCTTGGTCAATAAGTAGATAATCCCAGCTCTAGTGAAGCAGTAATTGTTATATCATATGAAATGAAATGACTGATTAAAGCATGAACATGAGTAGTGCAGGTGAAACAAGTTGCAGTGGAATAAATATGTCTATAACATAGGCCCTATGCGGCAGGGAATATGTTAACAATCTTAAAATCTAACTATTGCACTTTTAATGCAAATATGCCGGTTAAATGTTAAACTTCTTTTTTTGTAGGTGCCCATACTTGCATAGGACAGCGGGCGACACGGAACGACGATATCACCTGCGATATTACAAGACTTGCATGTGCGTGCATGACACAGATGCCCGTGGGTTGTGTACAAAGAACGGAGCGCACTGTGCTTTTGCACACGGTGCACCGGATTTGCGCCCTCCGGTGCTCGATGTTAGAGAACTCCAAGCTCTGGAGAATCCCGATGGCGCTGACGGCGATGCCGCCGCGCCGAATGCACTTGATAGGGAACGCAATTTAATGAATGAAGACCCAAAGTGGCAAGGTGAGATGCCTAAATTATGTTAATAGATATACCACTACATAATATCGAGAGACTAGTGATATTGTACCAAAATTTTTATTGACAGAGTGAGATTTAAATAGCTTTAATATATGTGTAAAAATCAGTCTTGGACTGTAAACATATGATTAGATGAAATTATGGAAGAAAAAAATTTAGACCCTTTATTTTTTTTTCTTATTAATTTTTTTTTTACAATAACAAAATATTACTATTCCCTTTTTTTGTAAAAAAATGTCTTGTACTTCACCTTTATACTTAAAAAAAGGAAGAAAACAATTAATTTTCAG
>DWHO01005675.1:0-10168 GCA_018247575.1 Eurytides lysithous rurik | reverse complement strand
GGCCACCGGCCACCTCACTCACCGGACGAAATGCAGAAGCAAAAACACTTCCACTTCACGCCGATTTTCTGTGAGGTTGTGGTACTAATCCGGTTGGAGCCGGCCCATTCAGCAGCGGGAACAGCTGCGTGGCTCTACCACCGTTATAGCTGCTGCTACCGTAAAAGCTTGTCAGCTTCATGATATTGTATTGAACTCATTTTTGTAACACAACAGAAAGGGTTGTTGCAAATTAATTATGAAGTTCATATCACTGTTTAGTTAGATGCTATTTTGTTTTTCTCTATATACTATCTTAACTGTAGTTAACTGTAAGCAGTAGGCGAAATATGTTTGTTCTGTTTGTTAGTTAAAATCTTTAGAATGGTTACACGATGGACGTACAAAGTCAGTATTTTTTTAATAATGTTTTTTTGTTGTTGTAATAATGGGATAGCTAGACATAGGTTTGTGTCAGGTATAAGCAATTTGTAAAGATCTGTAACAGCACTTGGGTAATTGAATTCAAAATATGAAGTGAAACAACTTTTCTGACTTTATTTGCTATTCAATTATGCCCGCGGCCCTGCTGAGGTGACTTTCGTTATAGTATAATTATAATTTACTTACCATCAGGAGAGCCGCTTGCTCGTTTGTCAGCTTAACCCATAAAAAAAACACAATTTTCAATCTAAAGTAGAGAACGCTTAGAGGTATAAAATCGTTTCTCCGTGTGTGTTTTACTAATCAAGTCTTTTATTATTTCAGGTACAATCCAGTCAACAAACTTTTTGCGGAACGTGTCGGTCAACGCTTTATCAACACACCGTTATTAACTGGTGAGGCTTTTACCCGACGAATCGATTAGGTTTTAGTGGACCATTTGACGCGGTTTAGAAGTGTCCATTTTCGTCACTGAAGGTTTCACGTGCTTAGATAGTTTTGTTTGTCCGGGTAAAATTTTTCTTTAGCTTATACTTGAATCCAGTGGCGTAACTCCCGAATAATTTATTTTTAAATTTGAGCGTCGCGGGAATTATGTGCTAATTAAGATTTATAAATTTTAGTCCTTAGTAGGGCAAGCCGGGCTTTTGGGCTTGTATGGTAGTACCGCCACTGCTTGTATCACATACATATATATATAAATATGAATCGGTCTTTATTGCTTACTGCCGAGTGTTTAAGCGCTATTATTAATCACTAGATATTAGCTGTAATCTAGTTTTAAACGTAAATCAAGAGAGCGGATTTTGCTGCCGCTCACAATCGCTAGTTATCGGTTGGTGTACATTAAGAACATATTCATATTATAAATTATTCATTTTAACAATAATTACAAATTAGAATATATTTAATCAAGTCAATCTTCGATCAAGACTTCACAAAATTTTCTGCAGTCACAGCTATTCCTGTCTTATGTGTATGTTTTGGTAAAAATTGAGCAGTATATTTTCCAATTATTATTAATATTTTAGTGATAAAAAACTCGCCACATAAATGTGGCGGTGTGGTCTTGGTTCCATAGTGAAACAAAGTCGGTTTAATGCTTTCTTCTATTTAGGCGAATAATACGCGTTTTAAATTAAACTATTTTACCGATTCTTTTAACTCGCATTCAATTTAACTCTTTAAAAAGCAACGGGCGTTAAATAAAAATAAACGCGATGAAATACTTAAAGGCTTGCTTTAAGCATTTAAGAATAAAATTTATTAAGCAGCGTTCCTTAATGCTAAGGTATAAATAAGTATACCTTAAGTGATCCGTTAATGTTTTTTTAAAGACAAATTGACACGTAAGTCGAGCACCTGATTAAGGTTAATTGTATATAATAAAAAAAGCTATCTTTGTTATAAAATAAGGTTCAGTTATACGTCGATCAATGTCCGTGAATAATAAATGCAACTTGAATATACTAAAAAGGAGAGAAATTGTACGAACACAAATACCTTGATGTTGTTAAGAATTCAGTTTGGGTTCTTAAATGCGGGGAAGAAAATTTCCCGGGGAAAGTAGGTTGGCTGGCAATGCCTAGGACGGACGAATTGTTTATTCTCCTTTTTCATCACTCAACCATTTGTCAAAACGTGATGTATGAATGTGGAGTAAAAGCCCTTGCTCTCGAATAGCGTCATAAAACCCCTTAGTGAGAGGTACTTTGTACAGAGTTCTCTCTGGTGTACTTTCAAGTTTGCTTGTGTATAAATAGCGTGTGTGAGCCGGTTGGTTGCCGAAGCAGAGAAATTAGAAGGTTGTTCCTTATTGTACAACGCTTTATGCTGTATTTAAGTAAAGGAATTATTTCAGATTTCTTTATGATAAAATGCGGTCTAATGTGTAATCTCTCTAATGTGTCTTTGTGTTATTGACTATTACCATCGGTTTTGGGTTCTTTTCGATTTCTTTTATCTGTTTAATCTTTTTGGATAAGGTTCGTACGAAGGCGAATGCCAATAGTATTATGTGCCAGTCAATCTTTGGGTGGTGCAGATAGGAAGCTTAGGGAGGTGCACATAAAACAGCGTGAAACAAATATATAAGATATGTTGGTATACATAAATATTACTATACAAAATGTTGAATAAGATCAGTTAAACGTAGGTAACAATAATAATAAATGATTACCGTAATAAATACTTACATTCCCAAATAAATAAATATAAACCATATGCCTATCGTGAATAGGCAAACTTTTCAACATGTACTCACGATCTTTTTTTATTTTAAATACGTAGGCACTCTTAACCATAATATAGATAATATTTTCTAATTAAAATGTAGCTTATTAGACACTGCGCCATTAACAATGATTATTTCAAAAACCATGCCTATTCGTTGCTTCGGAAAAACTAAACTATGGCCAATACTACTGCTGTGTGCATAAACATTGTTTGTCTTTTGTGTAATATTAAATATTGTGTAACATTACACAAAAGAATGTACCATTTTATTAAATTACAAATTTTAAATAAAACATACTCAACTTAAACGACGACTGCATAATTAAGTTGATGAGAATATAAATGGTAATAAATAACAAATGAAATTTATAAAAATACACTTCACTCCATTTATGACATTTCGCTCGCACAACGTTAGCCGCTGGCAAATAAACGTAAATAGTATCTATTTTCGTTTCCAGTGCATCGGTTTGTTTGTTCTCTATTGAATATCGCGATCGGGATACGACTCGCGTCCAAACGGGAAGGTTCACGTCCGCGTACAAAACGCATAATGAAAATCAAATACAACAAATTGAAACCTATCGTCAACGCAAACAGCGTCGAGCGCGAGCGTTTTTTGGATCGCAGCTCAAAAGTGAAATATTTATTGTCCTTCTATGACTCGCGTTTAAACAAATACGGGTTGCTTTTCCGCTTCGCTAACAGTATTGACCAGTTTGCAGTTGCGTCGATGTGCGGATATTTGAAAAATTCCAACTGTAATAAAATGAAAAAAATGTATATTAAATCAATTTCTTTAAAGAACATGACATTTAATTTAAGAACATGACATTTAATTAATTAAAGAACGTGTCATTTAATTGAAGTTTATTAACTCAGATATTTACAAATGACGTTCTTCTGTTCTTTTAATGGTTTTGTTGGTTCGAGAATGAATAAATTTTAAAGAAGATCGACGAAGAAGTGTATACGTTTTCATTATTTCAGCCCAATGATTGCAACCGGGTCTATCTTATTAAGTTTTGCAACGTAATGAAGTGAATGATGTGTCAAAAATAGTCTTTTAAAAATTTAATTTAACTGTCTTAAATTCAATTTATTCGCAAGTTTCAAGTCGTTAGCTACATTTTTTTTAATTCGGAATGTTTAAAATATTTGAACTTCGAAACGTTTACGATGATTGAAATTTCGGATGAAGTCAGATTTTACAACTCGCATTGTTTATTCTATTTTGTCTGAAACGTGCAGAATGTCTGCTTAGACGTCCGGAATGGAAAATTTAGTGTCGAGTCTGAACTTTGGCATTCCAAAGTTTATTGTACGTGTTATACGTGCGAACGGGATCGGGATTCTTCCTTCGGGATTGCATTCCTGCCCGTTGTTTGCACCGTGCATCTTTATTTGTTTGAGGGAAGTGCAATTCCTTAGCTGTCCCATACATCAATACTTATTTACCCTTTGACTTCGCTATTTTCAAAGGAAACGTGGAAATAAATATGTTTTATATTTCGCGCACTTTTCCTCCGTGACTTCGAAAGATGCTTCATGATATATTGAAGCTTGTATATATTAATTACACTTTTAAAATGTGCAGTAACCGCGAATGTAGAAGAAATCACTATCGGTAAGGACTTTAGAAAAGTGAATAAGAAAAAAATAAACCCCGCGTTTTGTTATGTTTCGTTCTGTTAAATTATTATAACATTTTATTGTTCTATTTTTCGTAGTACCCCCCGCGGACCATATACCGCCCTGCATAGTGATGTTGCATAACACCGCACCGTTGATTACGCTAATTAGCATTCTTCCTACAAGCCGGTCGCAATACGCTCCTATAGTTGGCTTTAGTTAACGAACTAGCTACGTAGGTGCGCTGCTAAATTAGCCGATCTCATTAGGCGGTCCGCTAATCAGAGGTCCGTCCGTAAGCCATAACGTACGCGCAACGCTCAAATTTAAAAATAAATTATTCTGCAATTAATGATTTATAAATTTTACTTCTCAGTAGGGCAAGACGGGCTTTTGGGCTTGTGTGGTAGTACCGCCACTGCTTACGCGTATGAAGTGACGTGATAGTTCTCAAACAGCCTGGACCGTCGGACCTTCGACCGATGTCTAGCGACAGCCTTAATATGAGAAGTTGGGTTTCAAAAGTCCGTGCCGTTTTCGTTCGCTATTACCACCGCCTATGGATTTGCAACGTTACAGAAAGTGCAAATGCGCTGCCAGCTTTTTATGGGGGAGTTTTTGAACGATAGTGGGAGGAAGAGTGAAAGGAAGTTAAGAGGAAAGTGGGAGCGTGAGGGGATGGAGTCAGAGGTAAGAAGGGGAGTCAGAGAGGGAAGAAGGGACGGGGGGCGGATGGACCACTGGCTTCACTTACCGGACGAAACGCAAAAACAAAAAGCATTTCACTTCAAGCCGATTTTCTGTGAGGTCACGGTACTTATCTGGTTCGAGCCGGCCCATTCAGCAGCGAGTGCAGCTACGTAGCTCTACCGCCGTTATTAGAATGCATATGAAAATAATATAATATCTATGCACTTATGACAATTTTAACAATTTTTTTTATTACGAAATTATCATACTAACATACGTATTATGAATGAACAGTAAATCTTTTCATACACCATGCTAATACCAATGCAGGGTATTGTTTTACATGCATGCATTCAGAACTGATTAGCTGCGCTGCTCTTCACTAGTAACACGACTATAATGTCCTTCAAACCGGAAGGCAGTAGTGCTTGCACATTACTGCTTGACCGCAAAATATCTAGCAATGTTTTAGTGCTCCCTCTAGTGAACTATTCAAGCGCCCTACGTCATTTATTTAGTAAAAAGTTTACAACAAACAGCAATGCGGACACAACAATAACCGTCAACTCACGGCGTGACATAAAAAAATCGACGCGCTCTGTTATCTACGACGTTTTAAGTTGTAGCGGATATTTTCCTTTTTCAACCGTAAGGCGAGTGCAGATAACAGCTACGGGACAGAGATAGAGTGATTCATTGCTTGCCCGGAGTTCTAGAGGTAGGATATCAAACTAGTGACGTCACCGCGGTCCGTCTCCCGCCCCCCGCGAACACGCCGCGCCACCTCGGCGTTTTTATTCGCGTTCGGAAATTAATTACAACTTAAGCGGGCCGACGGTGAGTTCGCTGTTAAATTAATTGCCCTAATGTTTGAGCTCGGGCTGCGGAATTTACGATATTGGTTTAAATTTCGTTACGATTTACGGCCGAGCGTTTCCGCCGACGGCCCGGAATGAACTATACAGTGTTATGAGAGCGATAAAACGGAGGAAACGCGCGTTTGTGGCGTTTTGATTGCATCGTACTCTTCATCTGTACGTTTAACACGTCGTCCGATCTCTTTATCGTTTACCTCGAACTCTTTGATGTCACACCTCACGAAGCAGATAAATGAAGCGAATGAGTCAAATCAAGACGAGCAAGTACTTGGCACCGTTCTATGCTAGCCCGCCAGAGTTTTAAAACGTGTATCTAAGTTGCTCACTAAGTAATCAGCCAATGTTGTCCTTTAAACCAGGACGAAGGAGTGCACACACATTTAAACTGCCATTATAGTCATACCACGCCAGGCTGACTCGACAGAAGTCTTCAAACAATTTGCAAATTATCCTAATTAACTTTAATAAGAATAAACATGTTTAAAAAAATATGACCGAAACTGGGACGCCTATTAAACGCAGAACGGTGGCTCTTAAACAGTACAGTTGATATACAGGCCGTCGCCGGCACAATACGGGAGATAAATCCGACCGCCGAATTCATTTCGGATCCGCCATTTTGTCCTTTAGCCGGGAACAATGCGGGTTAATTTAGAGCCCGTGGTTCTGATGGCACGCGTACACTTTACTAAGTGGCCGCGGTATGAAGACCATTAGCGTACCCACGTGCTATTTCAACGGCCTATTTTTATAACCTTATACCAGTGTAGCAAGATTATGAAGTAATCGATAAAAGATCGTATAGAGCGTTTTATCATTTGAGTGGGGTCTTGAGTTCTCAAACGGTCGACGGCTTTTACTTACGTATCACGTATATTTAGATTTGCTATGCGTTGAAGGAAAATTATACCGTTACATATATGTACTGCTTTTGTAATTGCAATTTAGAAAATTATTTAAAGCTGAAGTTTCAAAAGGTGTCCTAAGGCGTTAAAGATATTGCAGCTTAAAATAACACCACTCTAGTTTTAAATATAAATTTCAGTAATGATAAGGTTAAATTAAGGTGCTGTGTCTCGAATCTTCTGTATCATAAAAATATTATATATTGTAGCATAGAAAACTAAAAGCTAGAAATAGCAGGAGGCGGGTCGTAATTTTTTCCACACCAGAGGAGCCGAGCTGTGATGCTATATTTCATTTGAAGTGTAACTGTTGATGCTAAATGAAACATAACACGTAAGCCACCGGCCATTTTACTCACCGGACAAAACCCGAAAGCACAAACACTTCCACTTCACGCCGATTTTCTGTGAGGTCGTGGTACTTATCAGGTCTATATCACATATATTGAGCCCACTTGATCATCGAGAGCTGCTGTGGGCATTACCACCGATCGATTCTATATCCGAATGTAGCGCATATCATCATCTTTCTATGTAAAAAAATCATATCATATCTTCTTCTTATTCGTATGCTCTGGATGAGCAGTCGTGGTCAAGCATGTTGTTTGGAGGCCTGCAATACATTAGTTCTCCATTTGTCCCGGACAGATGCTCGGCGGACATTCTCATTGACCGACACGTTGGTTAGGGCCTTAATCTTATCAGTCCAGCGCAACGGTGATCTTCCAGGAGATCTAGCTCCATCTACTCTACCCTGCACAACCAAGCGTTCCATGGCATCCTCACGGCGTATTATATTATATATCACTGCTTAATACAGAAAGAAAAACCAACAAACGCACTTGCAAATATATATTATTAAGCGAGGATTAGTGAATTTGCGTTATTAAAAAGAATTACCAACCGAATGCGGATTACTTGCTCTATTACTAACGCACTGCGTGGTACTACGGTGATGATATATCATGACACTTACTCGGCCAACAGAGCGTGACGAAGTTAGATCTTAGTTCGGAAACTTGGGATTATTTCAAACAACAATCGCAATCAATCACGGACCCGCCTGGGTAATGGGAGTCTTCGTGCAACAATACACGGCGAAATTTCCAACTTTTTCCAACAGTTTATTCATGTTGATCGACTGTGATAATTTGTTAGGTCCATGTAATTGCTCTAACCGCGTGCGATCGAAGTTACAACACAATTGGAAGCTAATCTTTATTTTTCGTCAAGTTACAGTAACATTATTTACGTTTACAAAAAAAATATAAATATTTCAGCGCGTTTTATTTTGAATTTAAACTCCGTATCCGTTGAATAGTTTACATTTTACTAAGTTATAGAATTCTTTTAGACTGTCAACAATTTTAACTCCAATCAGTAGTGTAAGCTACTGCTTGGAATTAAGTTGAGGCAAACGAGCAAGCTTCTCACCTGATGGTAAGCGAACAACATTGAGGGGCAAATGCGTTGCCGGCATTTAAGATGGGAGTATTCTCTCTTCTTGCTCAATTTGTTCCGTTCAATATTGTCAATTTTGTTTTTTATATTAAGAGCAATATAAATCTTTTGGTGATCTAGTGATCGAAATCGATTTAAGGAGGTTTTATTTAAAGAGTATACCTTATATTCTTATAAATGGATTAATATAGTTTTGTTGGTTAGGGTATTTGAAGTTAATTAAAATATAAATTAACGTATTCGCTTATTTAAAGTAACAAAATTTTATTTTATTTTGTTTATGAATAACAAATAATAAAATTTTAGATTTTTACAAAATCTAAATTATAATTCTTCCAAATCCTACCCTCCGCCGTACACTAAATAGGCTGTTAAATGAGTACCAAGTTTTCTTTTCACTTATCAATGCACAGATAAATTGAAGCACACCTGGAAATATGATAGGATCTCGAGTTGGTGAAATAATAGTATTCCGCGGTACAGTTTTAATATTAAGCACTCGAATAGATAACCTTATTCAACATTTAAAAGAGACTAGTGAACACTGCACTAATTGTGTCGCGTATTATTAAATCAACCGCTAACAAATCAGAAGTATAATTGGTGATATAATAGGTTTATATTGTACGTATTCCCTCAAAACTGCACTGACATTAACGGAATTACTTCCCACGCACTACTAACCTGTGGAATCGGTTGTTGCCAGCGGTATTTCCGGACCGATACGACATTGGGACCTTCAAGAAGAGAGCATACTCATATCTTAAAGACCGGCAACGCATTTGCGATTCCCTTGATTGCAGATGTCTATGGGCGGCGGCGTTCGTTTACCATCAGGTGAGCCGCTCGCTCGTTTGCCTTCTAATCCCTATAAAAAAAAGAAATAAGGTAATAATCTTTCAAACGGTCGCACAGCGATAGAATGCGCCCGGCGTGTTCACGGTCCACCGCATTCAGTGTTCAGTGGACAGGCGGCGGTCGGTGCGGGAATTCGGCGTGCCGCTTCAAGCCCGGTTGGATCCCGAAATAGCGTACTTAGTTTAACGTTGAACAAGCTGACAAGCATGTCCTTTAACGGCCGACTGCATTCATCATTCGTTAATGAGGCCATTGACGCAACGACAGCTGTGAGCCGGACTTTTAATGCTCGGAACCGGTGAGGAACTCATGAGCTCCTGGTACTTTTTGTTACTTAAACTAAATTCATTATTACTTTCATACACTCAATATAATATTTTAAGGTTATATATTTATTTATATTTAAAATTTGTATATAATTTTTTTTAAAACGAAGTGATTTTACTTCTTACCGATTTTAATCTAGCGTTCCACGCATTAGATTTTGTGTCACTTGCCGTTGGCTTTACAATTATTCCAGGGTAAAAATCTCCTCTGCCCTAAATATGTCCTCGGCGAAGATCATGGAAAATCTACTCCAAAGTTGCTGAAGAAGGATAAACAAATACATTACATCAGATTATCAATAAGGATGATTAGATTAATTAGCGTTGTAACTCTAGTAGTAATGTGTTCAACTACCATATTGAAGCATCATTCGTCATAATCGATAATAGGAACTCTTTAATGCTTAAATAAACAATTACACGTAAGTATAATTGTTTATTTTAGCATTAAATAGTTAATCGTTATGACGTTGCTGTTGTATTTAATTGCCGAGCAGTTTGTTTACACTTCGGTAGCGCACAATAAACGCGTTCCGATTCCTCGAGTTATTGTTTTAGTTGTCGGTTCCATACGTCCCGTCCGCAGTAAATATGTTTTGATTTAATATAGAGGGCCGCATAACGTTTATTTTACGACATCGAGTAATATATTTTAATAAATATTCCTATGCCACTATAACATAGTGGCCGATAGTTCCATATATACTATATATTTTATTGTATTGTGTATATATATATATATATATATATATACGTTTTT
>DWHO01005674.1:0-10169 GCA_018247575.1 Eurytides lysithous rurik | reverse complement strand
CTATCACTTCCTTCATCCCCTCCCCCTTCTGCTCCCTCTCTCCTCCATCCTTCTTCTCACTTTTCCTCCCTCCCCCTAGGGTAGTATTCTCGCCGTATACGCTGACTGCGCTTGTGTGCTCCAAGCATTATAAAGATAATTATTTATATCAAAAAGAAGTAATACACCCTTCTGAATTTATTGGCAGAATACATAATTTATTAACTATTTATAGTATTTTTATGACAAAAGCAAAACAGGTAATTTTTTTAATTTCAAAAACTGTCTTATGGTATTTTTGTTTTTGTGTTCTAGTACAATTATAAAGAAAAAGAGACTAAGAGGAAATTTAAATTCATTAATTCATTAATTTTGTTATTAAATAAATTTGAACAAGTTTTTATTTTAAAAAGATTGCTTCTGTATCTTTAAAAGTTATCCCATTTTTAAAACCGATTTCCGTTGTTGTGTATTACGACCAAGTATCTTTAATTGCGTTTAATTTGAATTTACACTAATAATGATTGTTAGTGTCCACTATGTTAATTTAAGCCATATTCAAAGTTCTTCAGTAAGGATTTGTGACTAATTAAATCTGATCTCATTGTGTGATTGTGATCACAAAATGTGTAGTACTATCATTAAAAAAGTAATGATTGATCTAAATTTTTAGGATAAGCTTCTTACTGTTTTTCGGCGCCATGTTTCTTTCTATGTTGATGAGTAGCGTCATAACGTGTGGCATTATGATTCCTCTAGTGAAAGCCATCCTCTTCGAACTTGAAAAGGTTGGTCAATTTGAATGAATTGATTAGAAAGAATATAGATCTTTTGAAACTTAGTTTTTATCAGCCAGTTAGAAAACAGTGTACATCTTACACTAATACTTTTTTCAATAAATTCTTTTGTTAAAAATACACAATTTTACGCATTTTATCGCATTCAATTTTATTTTTATTTTCAAACATTTTATCACTATAGTCTATGGTCAGAGTGACCGTACAAAATATACTTGAAAAACTTGTTTCATTCTAGCAATGTATGATTACGATATATACGATAGATTCAAATACTTTACAGCGTTCATGGTCGTGACCATGGGCAGACGGTGGTTTTAAAAGATTTAATGTCATAGTTAACCCAGGCACCATCTTGTTTTAATGATTTATTTTGGTCTCATCCATGCAGTATGAACTAACAGTATCTTGAAGCCTTACAGTATTGGTGCGGGATTTTATTTTATTAATTATGGATCCCCAAGCGGTCGGTGCGACCAACATTTTTCTTTTGAAATTGGGATGTTTCTTTATCTCAGTAGCCTTGAGAATCATCCTAGGGATGATGATGTGAGGTTTATCAAATCCGATAATTGAAGCGAGCTTCTATAAGAAAACTAAAAACGCGTATTTTTAAAATTAATAATGTCAATGTCAATACATATTCGCGTAGATAGAAGAAAGTACTACAATAAATTATTGTTATAATACTGAATTTTTATTCGCATACCGGTATGGATACATTTTATCGGAGTAACTTTGTTTTTTAGTTAGACCTTTATTACCTACTTGAGTTTTTATCCTGACAGAATAAATTCTAACATAAGATAATTCGATTGGTGTCACATATTATTAAATTCTTCTTTATTGCAGCTTGGTATCGTGGAAATGTACGAATTGATTGATAAATCTAGAACCATATCGCAGCCACGCAGGCCTTCAATTTTCACGTCATTTTACTTCTTGGGTATTGCTTATTCCTCTTCGATAGGTATGGTTTGTGTTAATCTATGACATCTAATCTTAAATACATACAAATATTTATATACGTATATTTATGTTTTAACGTCAAAAATTTGTCGAATAAAAAGTTGGTGCAATATGTTGTATCTACAACTTCGTTCTAAGCTATGAAGAAACTTTTGGAATGTGACCATGATTTGCATCTATTTGCCAATAGAAATCTTTAACGAGAAAATTAGTTGTGATTTGTATCAAAAATAAAGTAGTAAGCATGGCATAAATTGACGTAAGACTATTACTGGTTACACTCTTTATCAGACCATCTTATAGCCCTAGGTAACGAGTATTTACTTTTTATTTTTTATTTACTCGTGTAGTTTATTCTCTTTGTATTTATTTTCTTTGACAATGTTATGTTATAAAGAATGGAGATGATATGTGACGATACAATGATCCGTTTGGCGTAGTTGCTAAGCTATTGAATTCGGCGTCGTAGATCATCGGTTCGATTCCCACCCAGGACAAATATTTGTATGAACTACAGATAAATGTTCCGGACATGGGCGTTTGTCTGTGTGAAATGTATGTGCTTAAAACGTTCTTTTAACACAAGATATTCCTATCTTAAAATAGGGCCCGCAAAAACTTCTTCGTCTTGGCAAATTAATTCCTAAGAAAATATATACGAATATCGAGTTCTATAGTAAACCTACTTTTCTTTAAAACCGTAGAAAGGTGTCTGAATGCCTTAGCGCCCTTTCATTAGATATACTAAAGGTAACATTTGGATAAAAGGTCTTCGAAGGCATATCCTAATTCTTACCTGATAATTATTCAGATTACCAGCGTTAAAAACTCGTCTCTTAATCCCAAATTTGAATATGCCCGGTGACTTTCCCCCACTCGTTTTGGAAGTTTCCACATAATATGCTGCTTTATCTAGGTAATATGGCCACATTCATTGGAAGCACGACCAATCAAATATTCAAGACAATCTGTGAGACGTACGTATTTATTTTGATATAAAACTTTTAAATTTTTCATGCAGTGTGTGGCAAAAGAGCAAGCGGCTGAACTGATGTGTAGGCGATCAACGCATAGGCATTTGCAACATCATAGGAATTGCCAATGCATTGCCAACCTTTGGGGCGGGGCTTTTAGGGAGAGAGAGGGAGAGGGTGTGCCACTGGCCACCCATTCATCGGAAGAAACTGGGAAGCACAAACACTTTCACTTCACGCCGACTTTCTGTGAGGTCGTGGTACTTATCCGGTTCAAGTCAGCCAATTCGGCACCGTAATACTTTTTGTATCTATTCAAAATTTTGTCCGAAATCTGTAAATTTGAACTTAGGATATATTCGTTTAATAAACATGGAGAATTGCTTTATAAGAAAGAAGACAAAATAATGAGTCATTACAGCAGAGTTTTCTGCCAGTTCGTCTCTGGACATGACTGTTTGCAAAACTTTGGTAGTTTTGATAATCAAGTTAAGATGAAAAATAATATGTTAACATGGTTATTAATTACTAGGTGTTCAGCGGTGAACAAAAAATGTGTATTGAATAAACAATGAAAAGTATTTCTAAGATATGCACACAGCAAATCCGCTTTATGATTCGGAAGGGGCCTTTACCCAACCCCACTGCCAGTAACTTTCCGAATATACGTCCAACTGCATTTACAACTATATATACAGAATGTGACTTTTCATTATATAGTACTCAATTTTAATTACTTTAAGGACTTTTCCCGCTGCACCCAGAATCGAGTTCCCACATTTTATGCTGCTGAATTTGCCCGCTGTATTACTTCTAGAAACTGTGGTCTATCTATGGTTGAACTTTTATTTTTTGGGGATGTTCAGGTAACACTGCAATATTTTCTTAATTTTGGTGACGTTCTTAATTTTCTCTCGTTGTTTCTTCCTCTATTAATATTTTCAATTGGAACTCTTTTTATTTAATAGATTTTGGAACGAGGTAACCATAAGGTGAATGATAAGCGATAACTGCTGTACATAAGTACCCAGAATCACCAGGTGTGTTGTTTTGTATATATTATAATGCACAAGCGTTAGCGCAGACACAGGTGCTCTCACTTTTCCTTTACTCTCAAAGTCCCATTATCGGTCCGGCCGGAGAGAAATCAGACGGTGACAATTAACCGAGCTCTTAGTAACCATTCCTAAAAGCCACCGCTAGATGGCGTCCACAAAAAGCCGGAACTAACTTCTTAAATACCCATCTGACGCATGGTGCATTTTACTTTTCTAGCAATCTGGTGGTCAGTCAGTAAAGTCCTAATCCTGCTAAAGAAACAACAACACAAAGTTATTGCCCTTCCTGGAATTCGACCCTACACACCACAACCTCCATTTTAAACTTTACTAGAAGCCAAGGAGCTAACCTACATATTTTGTGACGCTGTATTATGAAATCCTATATAGACCATTTCATTGACCATTCACCCAACTTCGCATTCAACTACTACTTTTAAATGTGTTTAAATCAGATTAACAGACCAATTTACGTAGAAATTCCACCATAACACGTGAAACTATCATTCCTATTGACTGGCAGATCGTACTACGACGCTCCATTGCAAATGAGCATGACGGAAGAGGAGTCCCAGTACATAAGCACTCTCCTCTCTGCGAGGCAACAGCAACTGGGCGCAATCACTTTCCACGAAATTGTTAGTTCTTCGTTATAGCATAGTAACAGCCTATATATGTCCCACTACTAGGGACTGACCTCTATACAGAGGGTATAAGGGTAAAGACCCAGGGCCTCATTGCGGATTGGCGGGCTTCACACATTTAAGAAATTTTTCTTATTGTTCTTTAAATATGCTGGTTTCCTCACGATATTTTCCTTTGCCGTTGAGCACGTCACAAATCGTCACTTCAAATTGTTAGTCATAAATTAGCAAATTCATTTGTATACTTATTTATTTATTGAAACTTTTGCACAAAAACAAAGTAGAAGGCGGACTTAATTAAGCGGCCAAAGGTATTCTCTGCCAGTCGACCTCAAGGTGTCTCAGAGAAGGTAAGGTAGGTGCATATAAGTAATAAAGAATAAGATATGATATAATAAAAATTGAAGTACAATTCCTTAATATTAAAATATCAAGGTATTGAAACAAATATCTTACATAAATATAATTTATACATACATACACATATACATAAATACATACATTTAATTTCGACGATGATTTTAATCTGCTGCTACTTTTTTAAATATGTTCACGAGCACGAGTTTTGAAAGCGTGAGAACTTTTGGCCATCCTAATTTTAAGGGGAAGCGAATTCTATAGAAGTAAGGACTGTAGAAAGAAAGAAGAGTGTATAAAAGAAGAAAAGTGGGGAGGGCAGAGAAGAAGGTTATTATGGCTCGATCAAAGATTTTTGTCACTAACAGAACAGAGGAATTGAAAGTGGAGAGATAAATAAGACGGGGTAGTAGGAGAGTGCAGAATGGAATAAAAAGTTGTCAATGCTCTTAAGGAGCGTCTTTGACGAATAGGATGCCATTGCAGTTGTAAACGATAAGAAATATGATCATATTTACGGAGATTGAAAATTAATCGAATGCAGTTATTGAGAATTCTGTCGAGTTTATTGAGTAGGTAGATCTGCATTCAGGTCAAAGCAGTACACGTTACCATAGTCGATTAAAGGGAAGATTAAGGTCTGTACAAGCATTCCTTTAGTTTTTGTAGACAGATTTTTTTTAATCGATAGAAACAACGGAGTTTTCGTTACTTTTTGGTTGACGTTCGCAACTTGAACTTTCCAGCTAAGTGTCCTATCAATGTACAAGGTTCTTCATATTCATTGGTGCCAGCACAGGGATTTGAACTCAGCTTGCTCGAGTATATTGAATTAACCGGACAATGAGATATCACAAATTACAATTAACAAATTATTAGTTAACAACTGCGTTCTTTTACAAATGGATTTATTATTATTTTAATTTATTTAATCCTTTAACTTGACATCAATTGGCCCATTAAATCAATTAGTCATTCACGGATTGCAAAGTACGATTTGCTGTCTAAAGACAACGTTGTTCTAATTCCAGTTGTGAGCAGTTTAGTTTACCATTTTTGTTTTGCAATTTTCACCAGCGAAAAATAGCTGTTTTCATTAGCAACTAATGTATACACAATTTAATCGAAGATGAGAAGATCGAAGAGCTTCAGAACAAAACCAAGTTGGTGAAATATGAATGTAATTTACTATTATAAATAGCAGTTCTGCCACATAAAATGGTAGTAGACGTTGCAGCCGTAAGAGCCTCTCTGTTAGTAGATTCTAAAAATTTCTAAACATTATCTATGTGAACATAGAAGATTAAAGAATTTATGAGGAGACTTTATTTCAATTAAGTTGGTATCCTCGTTAACAGTATTATGTTTTACAAACTGCGCCACTTAATTGTATATATTCCTTTTATCCTGTTTTCCAGGTCGTATCTACAGTTGTGCTGCTGACTGTCGTTTTACAGGTCACCAGCTGTTGTCTGTTCACCGACTACACGAAGCACGAAACGTTGATGAGGTTGTAACTTCATGGAATATCCTACTTATGTATATTTGTTAAGCCGAACTAACTGTGCAAGGACTTAAACTACTATAGAAATGTTAAAATATGGATGGTTGAAATTCAGCACACAGATGTTTTATAATTTGAATTACCACAGAATTCTTTTTAACCCGATAAATGGTATGGACGTTATTAATTTTTAAACTGACTCCTAGAATTGACTGAGTGATTTTATTAACATTTCACACATATGTCATGTGGCTTAATCCATTATGAAATGCAAAGTTGGGGACAATATCTAGTTTATTCATATTTTTTAAAGATCCATCGGAATCTAGTAGAAACAACGGCCGCGCTGTTCATCGGCCATCATTGTATAGTCAAAATGCATTAATTCTAACATCGCAAAAGAATCTAATGAATAAATTTCATATATTAATTCTCTATTCCCACCAACACAGTCACATCAAGTTGTCAGCTCCATCTATTCTGTGCGTGACCCTGCTCTTCATAATGCCAGTCAACACAGACTTTTTAAGATTCTTCAGAAAACAATCCGGTAACTTCCAAAGTCTTAAATCTAATTTCATCACGCTCCGTAGAAGAAAACTATTCTGAATATCCACAATACAATTTGATGGTTCAATATTTTTCTACAGATTCGTGCGATTTAATCAATTAACATAAGTAACATACGTACGTTATAATTGACAAGCATCAGTCTTCTGTCAACCACACGATTTGACAACGAACAAATTGGAAAGTAGAGTGTATTTAACAACATTATCATTCCGGCGGGATTACTTTTTGTTTGACCATATGACCAGATGCTTTTGTGTATGAAATATTAAGTAAATATCTGATTTATCAAGGGTCTGTGTCATTCGTCCAGGCCGTGAAAAAATTTATAAAATTATGAATATTGATTTTGATAGTATGTTCGCCTGGAGTATTACTATATTGGCAGTTATTATATCGCCAGGCATGATTGTGTGACTAATGGGTACTGTTTTGAAGGGTAATAGTTGAGAGTAATCACTGGGCATAGAAACAAACATATCTATACAATGTACATACTATATCGCTGGATGCTTAGCAGTCTGTGGGTGTCGTATTCTACTAGGTGTACGGTTTGTTCCGTACCCTAGTGGTCCGCGCTTTGCAAATCGAGAGGTCGTGAGTTCGAATCTCACGGAGAGCATTGACTTTGTGTTGTTGTTCTTAGTTTCGTTAGACTATTACGGGCTGATCTCCCGATTGCCTTAAAAGTAAGACGATCCATGATTCGTGTTCCATGGTCCCCACTTTTTGTCAATGTCAGCTAGCAGCGGCTTGGAGAAGTCGTTATTAAGAGGTTGTTATGTCACCGCTCTGTGCGTCTGATCTCTCTCGGGTCGTGTCGGTTGTCCGTCCTATCGGGCTATGAGAGTAAAGGAAGAGTGAGTGCGTCTGCGCAAACGCTTGTGCACTATAATATATCCTGCGCACTTAGCTGATCTCTTGTAGATTGGCCTCCGTGGCCGGATTCGGTAGGGAAGACATTATTATCATTATTACGGTTTTTTCATTTGCTCGCTCAGTTTTTTAAAAAATAATCTCTGTAATTAGTTATTTCGCTTTGACCGCTCAGGGCCGGGTTAAGGGGAGGTGCACACAAAAGTGGCCCCTACTATAGAGAGTTCGAAAAAAAAAATTATCAAATTTATTAATATTTCTTTGTCAAAACAATTTACATGGTTTCACCATATATTATTTATTGAAAAACTCGACTCTACTGAAAATAATTGTGTATTTTATTTGGAAAGTAACTAGGGACCAGGGAGAACCTAGGGCTACAAAATAATGGAGGCCCCATTATTTTGTAGCTCTAAGACCTTCAGCTAAATTCGGCCTTGTGACCGGTTAAATAGAATTAGAATAATTTAGATTAGATTATTTTTTTTTGTGAATATTTAGTATGTATTATATTCTTCCAATATTTTTGAATAGATAGATACCTCTGCACCTCTCCCGAGTAAGCCAACCAAGACGTGTCTCCAATGGAATCTAGTGAAGGAAAATATCCCTTGGAGCGTACTATTTGTTATCGGTACGTTCTCGAAAATTCTAATGATTTTTTTTATTTTAAAACAGGGCAAAGAAAACTTTAGAATACTGTAAGTAATAATAAATGACACACGTTCTGTATGAATCGGAAGGCGTAGATGCTTGGATGTTAACACTATTGCCTGGGATAGTGGATTCGATTCACTTTACCTCTTAAAAAAATAATCGAGGTGTTTGATATCACACAATTATGATAAATTTAACCTAAGCGTAAGAATTGGTTGTAAATTATTGATTTATTTTTTAGTTTGAAAAAAAAAAACATTTTCTCAATTTTAGGTCAGAAATATCTTGTGTTCTAAGGGCTTTTTACTTACTTTTTTTCACAATTTTACACCACAGTCAAAAAACGATCCTAAAAATTCATAACTCAAATTTACAACGATAGAAAGCTGAAATTTGAAACGTTTTAGAATATAATGTGTATAGAATATCCTAAAATTATTACTTCATTGATTTTGGAGACTTTGAGATACAATATTTTCTGCCGTCGATCTGAAAGAGATATACCAGTGTGCGAGCTGAAAGGTGCACCTGATGCGACGACTATCATCAATGGACACCCTTCATCATTACATCAACGAGATAGTCTATACTTATAAAGGTTTACCTCCCTTCCCCTCAATTATCCTCCCTCTTTTAATAATTCCCCCCTTAAAGGTTGGCAACGCACTTGCAAGTTTTGTGACTGATGTATTGCAACCGACCTCGGTCGGCTGATTCGAGCGTCGGGGAAAGTCTTCATTTCTCGGGCGGAAACTCGTCCAGTTTCTGGGTCTGGTCGGTGTGTTGGGATTGGCGCTGTGAACGCCAATGTGAGCGCCAATCGATAGGGAGAGGTAGGATGCCACTGCTCTCCGAGGAGTGCAGCGGCAGGAAAACATCGCCTCGCTGTGGGCGCACGGTCTGGTTCGGCTCCCCTTAATACCGACCGTAGCGGCCCACCTGGGGCGTCCGTTCAAGCGGACACACCCAGTGCAAGGCGATGGAAGTTTTGTGATGATGCAAGTGTCTATGGGCGGCGGTGATAACTTACCATCAAGTGAGCCGCTTGCTCGTTTGTCAGTCTAATACATTAAAAAAAAAAACGCAAAATTTTTGACAAACAGACCGTCAGTTACATGGCCATGAACCCATTCGAAGAGTCGTCTATTCGAATTTGAAACAAATTAAATCGCGAAACAAATTAAATCAGTAAATTTTAAAAATTCCCAAAATCCCCGTTTTAAAAAAATACAGCGATCGCATAATGACAAGATTACTTATGTAAACCGACACGGACTGGTAGATGCAAGTAAATTACGCATTCTGTCATTTGACCGTGAACGCTGTGAATTAAGTATAAGAAACGGCACGAATTGAATACAAAATTATAGACACGATAAAATAGGTGAACCAGTTATATTTAATTATGTAAACATTTACGTAAGAATTGAACTTATTTACGGATTTTGTTGCGTTTTATTTGATTTTAAATACCAGGCGTTGAGAACACTCTAATAATGTCGATGATATGTAGTATTTGCATGTATACTAGTTATAAACACTTAAGGTCACATCATTCTTCTGTGATTTCGTGGCATTAAGATATCTTAATAAGTCTTCGTTAACAAAGCTTTACATAGATAATTTATTAATTGCTATGTTAGTTATACTTTAGTTTGATTATTTTGCGGCACTTTTGTAACATTCTTTTTGTTTTTATTTTTTTTATTTTTTTTTTTTATGTATTAGCCTGACAAACGAGCAAGCGGCTCACCTGATGGTAAGTGATCACCGCCGCCCATAGA
>DWHO01005673.1:0-10171 GCA_018247575.1 Eurytides lysithous rurik | reverse complement strand
GTTACATACCACGGTACTATGGAATTCGCTGACACAGTATCACATACCGATCACATGTATTCCTATCAATAAATGTCGCAATTTTAAATCCCACGATACCATGAAATCCGCTGACTTAGTACCACGTCAAGCACGTCTCCCGAGAAATATCGCAATAATGGAAACCCTGAGGTTTCCATTATTGCGATATTTCTCGGGAGAGAGATAGAGGCGATATTCCTCACAAGTTATTTTGAATGTTTTTGTCTTTGTTTGTATATTTTTTGTAATTTTTAGGATTTATTTTATTATTATTATTATATAAAGTCAACTTATACTAGTTTTTACCTGTGGCTTTGTCCGTAGTGTTCTAACATAACCATAGATGACAAGTGTTACATATATTGTTAGTATAAGTGCTTGAACTTACATAGATTCTTATTTATTTTCTGTACTCTCGTAAATGACTAGGGTTTTGAACATTATTATACGTAAAAGTATCTTCAGTCCAGCGTAAATATATTAGTTTTTATCTGTTGTGTTTATTTTGAGTTTAGTAAAAAAAGGATTGAGCCTCCTATCCCATTCAACAAGAGGAAACTCGCGATTTCCACGCGTTTGATGATCCGATAAAGCCTTGTTAAGCCGCACAAGTTAAAGCATCGATGTCAAACTCTACAACTTATAAGATCTTTTATGCTTATATCCTTATGATGTTTACGTTTAAGATGGCTTTACAATAAGTACTTCTATAGAAATTTTATACGTTTGTTATATTATTATACGAAAAACAAAGTCTAGTGTATTAAAGGTATTAAGCAGTTTATTACTCGTTATGAACACGATCATCGCGCACGTTATATTTCAGTTTAATTCTGCTCTTAAGTCTTATATAGGCTCTCTACACATTCTACCGAAATAAGTAAAATACTCTGAATTTTAATTGATGCCAATTCGCGCTAAGTTTTGTTACAAGACACTCGTAGCAGTTTCTAGAAGAAAACTCTTCCTCTAATGGTACAATTACAAACTTTAAAACGAACACAGTGTCATAACTCGCGGTCATAACGCGGGGGGACCTCCTCTCCCCCCGCGGTTTGTATTACGATGTGCTGCTCTCCCTACTACCCTCCGCGTTCGAAGCACGGTGAGTGACGGAGCCTAACACCAGGTCTACTGCTGGGGGCTGGGAGATCTGTCACCTTTGGGTACATACTCAGACGCAGCAGCTCCCATGACTTCTGGCCAGTAGACTGGGCTGGTCGCTTGCCATCCTAAACGAAGTCGAACGGGAAGGTGTGCAAGATTTTCCAGCACGCCTTACCTGAAGAAGGAGAAAGCGCTGCATAGGCAGCCAGCGCTGGCGGGGTCGCTGAAGTGTGCGTAAGCGTTCCCGTTACCTTGCCTATATGCGCCCTATGTGGTACAACCTGGGGGTTTCAGTCAGTGCGAGACCGTTTTAACCCCTTGCCCCTGCGAGGGCGGGCGTGTATGGACAACCATTTACCCTTAGCTAAAACAATAAAAAAACTTATCAGGCTTATCCGGCCTGTTCAGCAAAGGCGGAATCTGCTGCGTGGCTCATTTTTTAAATATTAGTTTATGCATATCTGTTATCTGCGTTTCGGCTCGATGGGTATTTATTGGTTGGATGAGATTATCAGATCACAGTTAAAATTTTACGGGATTATTTATTGTCGATGTTTTATTTTTTTTAAGTTAGAGTATTAAGACTGGATACAATAGTCTGACGAGTAAGATCGTAAATGCGTCGGTTGAGAATGCGACATTTCTATTACAGCTATCACTGAAATCACAAGATAACAGCGGTAGCTGTAATGGAGTTGTTTGACGCTATGGTTAAAATCTATTCAAGATAAACAGTAAAAGTAGTGGTAATATGTAGATAGTTTTAACAATAATAGGAAGGAAATAATGTGGCAAGAGTTAAGAACCTATGTCTGCGCATACCGATGTGCATTATAATATTATCATACTGTAGGTTGATACTTTTGTAGATTCGACTGGCCAGGTTTCTACTAGAAAGGAAACGTCATTATATTAATTGCATTTGATTCACTTTATAAAATGCAATTTTACTACATCGATTAGGAAACAAAAAGGTTATTCATTATAGATAAGTTGGTTATAACTTGCCGTACTTATATTGGACAATAGTGACATTCCATAAACACAAACTGGACATGAGTATAATCGGAAAAAAATGTGTTTAGATACGGTGGTAAAGCCACGCAGCTGTTCCCGCTTCTGAATGGGCCGGCTCGAACCGGATAAGTACCACCTCACAGAAAATCGGCGTAAAGTGGAAGTGTTTTTGCTTCCGAGTTTCGTCCGGTGTGTGAGGTGGCCGGTGGCCGATCTCCATCCCGTCCCTTCTTTCCTCTTTCACTCCCCTCCCGCATTCTCCTTCCCTGTCCACTCCCTCTTTCCTCCCTCTCACCCCTCTTAAAGGCTGACAACGCATTTGCACGTTCTGTTATGTTGCAAATGTCCACGGGCGGCAGGAATCTCTTACCATCAGGTGAGCCGCTTGCTTGTTTGTCAGCCTACCCCATAAAAAAAACTACTTATTTAGCAATTTTATAGCGTTTTATTGCCTTTGTCCTAAACAAAATAATGTGTAATATCCAGTTTTCTTTAATATTGTAATATCCAGTTTTCCTTAATAAGGTAGAATTTGCGCGTAAACATAAATTATATATATTAAAAATGTATATAGTATTGAGTGCTTTTAAGTTATTAAATATTTCTTTTGATTATCTCTCTTATCCACTACTGAAACGTGAGAATCTACTATGTTACAAAGATATGTAGAAATAGGTACTGTATTGCATAATTCATTTTGTATTATGTTGATTTATTAGAATTGTTACAAAGAAAGTTTTCATAGGCAGTTGGTAAGCATCGGTGGTTCAGTGGTAGAATGCTCGCCTGCCACGCGGGCGGCCCGGGTTCGATTCCCGGCCGATGCATTTTTTTTCACATCAAATAACTTTTAACATTTTAATCTTTGCGAAAAAAAAACCTAATCAATAGTTACGTGTTAGAGTTTTTACAAAAATAGTTGACCTACCAACAAAACTCTCAGTTCCGCAACTAAACCATTAGCCAAGATGTTTTATTCTAGAAACTGCCGAGTGTTTCTCAACAACGCTCATCGCTGAAGTCTGGACCTATTCAAAGCCGACCCGTTTAGCAGACCCTCAGAAAATTCCGTCCCTAAAAGCTGCCTCCACTTGTCCGCTTTTTCAGTGTAAATTCAGCTCTCTTCGACTTGTTACACTTTTGTATGTAGCTATTTATAAAAGAGTTACTCAATACACAATATGTTTATAGCGTTCTTTAGTGAATTACGTGTTCCGACGCAGGAGGACTAAAAAACCGACTAACTTAAAAATAATTTATTAATTAAAAGTTACATTCTAAATTACAAGCTAGTAACCACCTTGAAGTGTGAAGGGAAGTGAGTTCTTGCCGTCGCGTAAGCTCAGTCCGCGAGCTTCGTATTGTAGAGTCAGGGTTCCCATTATTGTGATATTTCTCGAGAGACGTGCCTGCCGTCGGTACGTGGTATTAAGTCAGCGGATCCCATGGTATCGTGGGATTTAAAATTGCGACATTTATTGATAGGAATGCATGTGATCGGTATGTGATACTGTGTCAGCGAATTCCATAGTACCGTGGTATGTAACACTTGTGTTCGCGATACAAATAACAAACAAACAGATAAGACTTATTAGTATAATTTATCTTGAAAAAAAAACTCTTTAGTGTTTAAATGTTACTGACATTCCCTCGTACTAATACGTTGTCGTGCCAAAAAGGTCATCACTCAGCATAACACCAATTTTCATTAACGTCTGTTTGACTTGAGAATCCCCAAACAACACATCCTCCGACCGAAACGAAATTCAGTCACTAATCTACAAGAAACTGACAACTACCTTATATATGTTATAGCAAAGACTTATCTCAGATATGAATGTACTCACTCTTTTTTTGCACTCTTCACGTGCGAGGGTATTACCCGAGTTTTGAGGAATTTTGGCGCGGAGGCGATGATATTAATTTTGTTGTCACTGTACTCACCGAACAAAATTACAATTACACAATTAAACATCTTTAAAGTTTTCGCCCACTCAAAACTATATCCCGTTGTTCCATGAGTTCATGGAGGCTGTCTCAGACGAACAGCAAGAAGAGATGTGAAAGATATTGACGCTTTAACAAATTATGCCTTGTGTTCCAGAGCAAAAGTGAAGTGTGGTCTCTGGGCACCCTGATTTGGGAGATCTGCGCGTGGGGTGCTCCGCCGCCGACGCCGCCGCCGCCTCTTCCCGACCTGCCTTGCCCCTACAGAACTCACCTGTTAGTGATATACGACATATTTCATCACTTGACGCAAATTTCTATTTTGCATTTTTTTTTATTCTTTATTATAAACACCTTATACAAAGGGATTACAAAGGGTGGACTTAATGGTTGCAGGCATTCTCTCCTGGTCAACCCGGGGTGTGGCGAGAAATTATGATAGGTGTATCGTTGGGACATTTTTATAAGGAGAATGTAACAAAAGTATAATTACGTAAAACAAAATAGAATATATACACATACATATATAATAAAATACATACATATACATAACAAATACATACATATACATATTCATAAATAATTGTTAATGCCGATAATAATATCCATCATGTAACTTCGTCAAGATCAATTTAAATAATAATCTCGTAGGAAGCGCTTAAACGAGGCTCTGTCAGAAGCCCTACAGATGTCTTCAGGCAAGGAGTTCCAGAGCAGTGTAGCCTGTACAGTAAAAGACTTACCGAAGAAGCTAAATAGTATTATGTTTTAGAATTGTTATCTTAAGATTAGAAGAAGATCGAAGATTTATTTCATTTTTGTGTTATTTTATAATAAATCGTATAGATTCATCAGGATTACGGATTTGTAAACAGGGAATAAACTAAGTAACGAAATAGACAAATCGAGCTCCTGATGGTAAACGCAAGAAAAGCGAATCGCTTACGCACAACAAAGTAGTACCGATCAGTGTTGCATATCTTTAAGCTTCGGAGATGTGGTATTTTACAAAATTCAACGTCAGTGTAGATTGGAAAATAAGCGAAAATGTTATTAAACTTAAGGCAGAAAGCGTACTAAAACAATTTGAATTCAACTTCGTTTTTAAGTATTAAATGAAATGAAAGTTATCCGGAGAAGCTGCCATAGTAATACTAATATAAATAAAGAGTTTAATAGAATTCGAATTAAAACAAAAAATTTTACCATTTACGCGAATGCTTCACATTATTGAATAAAACTACACATGCACTTTCTGCACGCTGCAAATTTTAAAAATTATTCAAAAGCTCTGCTTGGCTGAGGTGTTATAATTTGCTCTGGCAATATTGCTTTTCAAACCGAAACACAGTAGCGCTTACACATTGCTGCTGCCAATAAAGTAACTATCAAAGCAGTTTCGCCACCCCAGGCAAACTGGAAGGAGTCCAACCACTTATAAATTCGCAAAACAATTCATCATCATAATATCAGCCCGTATCCCCGGTACACCATACTTTACGCGAAACTCTAAAATTAAAATAATTAAAGTTTGTTATAACATTATTATTATTAAAGGTGTTATAATTTCTAGCATTTATATTAACAATTTTTTATATTTAATATATCTTTTAATACTTATTGTGTTGTATTGGCTACACTATCGCATTGGGTTAACATGTTGGGATAGTGGTAGAGAATTATAAATAAATAAATAACACGTTGTCCAGATACCAAGTGATGCAGCTCTGCTGGAACCCGAGCCCGGAGGGAAGGCCGACCGCGCAGCAAGTGCACGCTCTCCTCAACCACCTCCACAGCAGCCACGCGCGCAGCGAGAGCGCCCAAGACGACGGATACGGCAGCAGCGACTTCGAGGAGCGGTGGCAGCGCCTCAAGCCCAACACCATACCGAAGATAGACGAGCACGTGGCCATAGTACACGCGCCCTCCACCTCCGTATCCTCCCACTTCACGGGCTCCGATCAGGACTTCGACAACCCGCCCACCACCCAGGACACCCTCAGCGTGGACCTAGACACCGCAGTGTCACGTTCCAGCAGTATAATGTCCGACAAGGTAAACGATTGAAAGCTCAGTAATATTATATGTTTGGACACATCAATATAAATATATCTGCGTTAATATCTCAATAATGTTATTAATCCTTTATACATGTTATCGTTATTGTTAATGTTACATGTAATATTATACACAAAATGATAAAGGCTAATGTTAATAAAGTTATCTTCGTTAAGATGTTTAGAAATATTAAATAAAAAATATTATATAAAAGATTAATGCGGTAATTTGTGTGTGTAAATGTTATATATAAAACGTTTTCATTGCTGATAAGTCTATGTGGAAAAGGCCTCGAGTGCAAAAGTTTAAGTTATTATCGTCGTCATGTCATTTAGTGGTAGTATTTTTATTCGAACGTTATTATACTTATTCTTGCAACTAAACTTCAAATTTTCTATCCCAAAGGATCCTCTCTCAGTGCAAATCAAGTCTGACAGCCTCACCAACCTCCATGGCTCGCTGGAAGATGTTAGGAACATATATCTCACGCATAACGAGACAGCCGCTATAGAGTGCCATCAAGGAAATATGAGCCTTGATGATATCAAGGATAAGGAACACGATCGCTCTGACAGCTCAATGGACCCATGGCTGAAAGACATAATCACTGGCAGCCAAGACGACGTGAGCTACTACAAAGACGTGAGTGATGTGATAAAAAACCTCGATAATATATTAAACTCTGAAAAGACTTCTAGCTCGGAATCCAGCCATCAAGCGAGCCCTTCGAGAGACAATCTAAGCCTGGAGTGCAAAAAGGATTACCCGATGCAGAAAAGCATGGTGAAATCGCCCGGAATTAGCAATTTCCAGAACATTCTGGAGGTGGGCTTCGATTCGGACGCCCAAAGCGAATGTGTAGACGACGAAGTAGATCGTGATACAATTGGGACATTGAGTCACTCGTTTGAACGCCATAGCGACTCAATCAGCCAGCACACCCTCGAAAATCTAACGCCAGAAACGCCCAACAAAGATTTAGATGTGATTACGAAGATTGAATGGTACCCTGAAGCTGTTAATGTAGAGATTAAGGAACAAGACACAGCGGTAGGTGACGCAAAAGAACATAGTGAATTGCCAAATGATAATAAAGTAGACGATAGTTTAAGTAACGTACCCATGTTGAAGGAATTATGTGTAGCCTCAATGCCTAGTGTAAGTGAAAATATTGTTCAACAACTGAATGTGAGAGAAGACTGTCCAACACCATGTGATAATAAGTTAACTGATGTAAGAATTGATATTATTGATGTCGGAATTAAGTCAGTAGATGATATTGCAACACTTGTCGAAAGCGAGGTGAAATCGAACACCGATTCGGATACTTTAACAAAAATCAGCGAATTGGGATCGAAACTAGAAATAGAGAGTGAGATAGGAATTGTGCGGTCCGATGAACAAATCTTGCCCGAATCGGATCATAATTTAGCTACTGTAACTGATAAAGACAATATGTATCTAGTCATTAACGATATTAATAAGGAGAATGTAGGGGGAAATGTGGATTGTTTAATTGATGAAAAGGAAAGTGTCGATTTTGTTGATGTAGAGAACGTTAAAGATGATTTCCATTTAGAATTGCGTGCCTCACCCGTTGATAAAAGTGAGAAATGCGAAAATTCCGATTTAGTTCCAATTCATGACACTGAAAATATCCATATAGCACACGACGCAATAGAGACACCTGAAACAGTACAAAATTTAGTTGATAGCACTAATTCAAATATTGTTAATAAAATCCGAGAAATCGATGGTAAAGAGCTAAAATATGATAATGTTTCAGCAGAAAAAATCATTTCACCTGAAACAGTACAAAGTACTAGGGAAAAATTTGTTGTTCATGACAACGTGATATTGGAGAATAGAGTTATTGATGTTAATGAAAGTAGTGATATTAAAACAACTAGATCTGATATTAATGAAAAAGTTGAAGATGTGATAAAAGAATCTAGCGACTCCACTATGTATATGGATCTCATTAATGATACGAGTAATGCAAACCATAATAATAACGCATTGAATAAGTCTTATTTCGAAATATCGCAGATGGAGAACGAGACGTACGATGTGGACACCATAGTTAAAAGCGAGTCCACGGTATATTTAGATCTACCTAGTATGATAAAAGAGACGGATAGCTTTCTCCACTCGGAGCGTGTTTTCAACAATCAGACGGCGGATTTTCGAGATGTATGTTCTAGCACTCCAAAAGGTAGCGACAGCTCCGTCGAGAACACTCTCGAAACTTCTACAATAGAGAACGAATACGATATATTGTCAAACACAAAAGTACCTGACAGTGATCTGGGTGTAACAGTTACCAAATTGGAGCAAAAATGTGTTCCGGATAACCTGAGCCCACTGGAATCACCAACGAAGAGCCACCACACGGACACGTACGACGAGAATAGCTCGGTCGTCCTGGGTCCCTTCGAGAACTGCTCACTGGAGCTGTTCAAGGCAGTAAAGTCGGAGATAGTCGATCTGCCCAAGGAAGAGCTACTCGCCTTCTCGTCAAATTTCAGCGAGATGAATCTCGAAACGCCGTCGCCTTTGCGCGATGGTAACTTCTTGAATGAAGTGCCCGATATAGTCCACGACGACCTTCAATTCGATGACCTAGCCACGGCCAGCGAACCTAAACCGGATAGCGGCGAGGTCCAGACGGATAACACTGAAAATACCTACGATAAATCTAACACCGAAAAGCGAGTGTCACCTTTGACTCCACCAAACTCGCCAGGTATTTTCCTAGTGTCATCATCGCAGCAGAAATATTTAGTAGACATCGATTTAAATGCGCCCAGTGTCCCGTCCGTGCCGCAAACGTCTCATGCGGATACAATAGCACCCGAGCCGTCAGAGTTGAGCTCTCTACAGAAAGAGATTGACCTCAATCAAATAGAGCTTCAGATCACCAGTAAATTAGCTATGGCCGAGAACGAAAATAATATGAACATAGAATACGCCGGACCTTTAAGTGAAGAGGGTTTTATGATTGAAGAGGATATACTAATGCGCGAGAGCGACGAGGTGCCCGAGTCCTATTTGGCTGGGAACGGGAGGCCTTTGGAGGACATACGGGGCGACCTCACACTGGATGAAGAATGCGTGAAGGCTTTGAGGAATGAATTGGAGCTAAAGCTACCGTTAGCACAGGTGAGTGGAATGGCTCGTTATCGCTTTAGATATTAATATATAGCAACATATTAGCAATCATATAATAATTTCCTGTATTTATGCGAATACTCGACGTTATAAAATGAAGCTCCATGCGGATTTGATTAAGTTTTCCATGTGTATCTATCTCGTGATTATGAACGCTATAAGGGATTGAAACGTTCGTTATTTGATTTAAAAATAACAAGTCATAATGTTTTAAAAGTATCATTTTTTAGTAGTTTTCACTGTTAAAAGTTAATAATTACTGACTTTCCTTTTCTTTGGTTTGAGTTTAGATTTTTTGTGATAAGTGTTTTAATTTTCACGAAGGTCTACATGTTCGCTAAGGTAATAAGGCCTCTCGTATGTCGCATTTTGTGATAATTGCATACCATTAAATACAAGAAAAAAAATTAAAAACTTGAAATTCTCATTTGCCTAAAGCGCCACCACGTCTAACACCACCAATAATACTTAATTGATAATTTTAAAGAATAATTATTTCTTTTCGCAAAATGAAGATTTTGTTTAAGCCGTTTGCGTGTTCCAATGATGATGTGATACATATCGAAGGTGTGTATTAATGACGACGGTGACAGGTGGCCGCGATAGAGCCAGCCGCTGAGAGCGAGTGGGGCGCCGAGCTGCCTCCGCCGCCCGAGCTGGTGCTGAGCTACCCCGGCGCCCTCAGTCCCATTGCGGAGGAGACCGGCCAACAGCTCTCCGCCTACGAGAACGACGCGCACTGTACGTAGCTCTTCACATGGGAAAGATTTTTTTTTTTTTGTAGTAGGCTGACAAACGAGCAAGCGGTTCACCTGATGGTAAGCGATTACCGCCGCCCATGGACATT
>DWHO01005672.1:0-10172 GCA_018247575.1 Eurytides lysithous rurik | reverse complement strand
TGCGGGGGCAAGGACGGGTTATGTCGGACTCGCACCGACTAAAACCCCCACGATGTTCCACCTAGACGCATATAGACGGTCATGGAAACGCTTTCGCACACTTCCGTCGAACGAACAAAGGCTCATTATTAGGGTTATTCCCCATTACCCGGGCATAGTCTCGGGGGGAACGCCCCCCCCCCCTCAATCAATGTTTGCCTGCTTGCGGCATACTACGAGGTGTACTTCACACCTCCATAGACAACGGAATTACGCAGCTCAACAGTCTCCGCTCGCAAAGAGAAGTTAGAAGTGAACTATGATAAAGTAGTCAAATAAGTATAGAATAAGTTATAAACACAAAACGAATGGGTCTATATATATATATAGGAAAATAAAATCAAAACGATAGCCGCGTAAGGAGGTAGTCGTTAGGAATAAGATTAAATAAAGTTAGCTTGAAATAAATATGGTCTAATTAAGTTACAAGTAAGTAGAAAGGAAATATGTAGAAATAGTATTAAGCCTATCTTATCCTGAATTTAGTTTGTCAAATTAGTATATATAATGAAGAAAATGGAAAAACATAAATACATTATTAAAAGTGAAAATCGAAATTGTAAGGAACCGTTAGGAACTGTTAGAAATTCGGAACACTATATAGAAAGTTATACAGAATTTTATAAAAAACCAGATACAAAATGAATTTAATAAAAAAGGCCCCGATTTCTCCATGTCGGGGGTATTAGAAAAAAAAAAAACATAAAAAGAGCCGCACATTTCGCTCGTTTAGACATCTGACACAGACACAGAGGCCTGGTGGCCTCTTGCGCTTTTTTTAATTAAGTTTAAGTTACGTAGAGAGGACCACCTCTCTGCGTTCCATTTTCAAAAAATAGATATAGAAAAAATGCTTTCATCTTAAGAGAGAGTAAATCCCTAAACATTATTGGCGAGAAATGTGATATTGACATATTTCATTCCACCGTTACGAAGTTAAAAACTAACCTAACAAATTACTTCTTTTACAACCATTGCACATAAAAATAAACTTTATTCAAAAAGCGTCTTTTTGACAAAATTTACGTAACTAAATTTGAGTTGTGTTCTTCTTTCTGTTTCTATACTTTACATTTTTAATTCTTTATCTCTGTATTTATATTAGCTGTAAGTTTTCTTATTAAATAAATAAGTAAATAAAATAAAGCTTGATTGTTAGTATAAAGAAAAAGTTCAAATAGTTGTTATGAGTTTTCATAAAGGTTTTATTTCGAGCACTTTCGTACATGCCAGCCGAACGCACTTCGACACCGCCAAGGCGCCCGCCGATGACAAAGCGAAGAAGTCGACGGACATATTCGGCGAGCTGCTCGGCAGCCAGGGATACGACTTCGCCACCAAGCGGGACGCGGGGCCGAAGACGATAAACGCCATGCGCAAGGAGGAGATGGTCAAGGAGATGGATCCGGACAAACTGAAGATACACGAATGGGTGAGCGGTTCCAAGCGATGAAGTTTTGTGTTTTGTGTGTGTGACGTAGCGAGTGATTATTTAAGAGTGAACTTTCGCTAGACCGAAACACTGGTCGAATAGAAAACTATGTTTTATATATCACTGGCGGGGAACCCAAAACGAAAGCCTGGATGTAACTTGTTGGTTTTTTTTTTAATCAGATAAAGTGCCAATACGAGCAAGTTTACGCCATACGTTAAGCGAACGCCATATGTTACAAGCACTTTTGAATCATCATTTTTACATTTTGGTCGTGAGGAAGCTACTACTACTGGCTCGGAATGCAGTTCTGTTGAGAAGAGCCGGCGAAAAACTCAATAGTCGCTCTTGTAAAATAACGTTAAAATATGTTAAGCCTTAATGCAATGTAATAGCCAACCCACAAACGAGTCAATCAATTTGGTTCCACGCAGTTTGATCTACTAGAAACTCCTGAACAGTGTTATGAATGAGCTTTGAGCGGCAAATTGTTATTTAATTAAAAACGTTAACTGGAACTTAACACGTTACTGTTTGACGATAGAATAGCTGGCAAAGCAGTGCCGGCCTGGGCGGACTTATAAAGTGTGTTACGAATTTATAAAGTGTGTTAGCAATATAGACAAAATGGCCGCAAATTATAACTGAATTGGTTTACTTCCAGACCGAAGGCAAGAAAGCGAATATTCGGGCCCTCTTGTGCTCGTTGCACACGGTCGTGTGGACGGATTGCCGCTGGACGAGGTGCGACATGTCGCAGCTAGTTTCCCCCGCCGACGTCAAGAGGAACTACAGGAAGGCTTGCCTGGCCGTCCACCCGGACAAGGTGACTGTCGCTTGGTCGTCCATTCTGTCTCTTGTTTGCTCGTTCGTCCAGTGAACTTACAGAGAGAACAACAACTTCAGGCCAATTTGTATAGGGCAGGGGTGCTCAAACTTGAACTGCTGCTCGCTACCTCAAAACTCCGATAAACTAAAGTTAAGCTCCGTTCGATCGATTCTGTCAGGCTAGAAATATATGTGATGCAGGATTGTCGTCTAGGCGGGTCGGGTGTATCGTGGCGCAGTTATAAGTATATATATCGGGACGTTACAGAACTTCATGGCCATGCCAAAAAGCATTTGCGATCGACCGTTTGAGCACCTTGGTATAGTGGCCCTGAAGGAATTTAAACTTAATGTATTTATTATTAGTACTTGTGTTTTGTTTAATTCGTTAACACATTCCCTGCTGAGCCAAAAATATCAAAACCGCGATGCTACTTTTCACACGCATTTTTTTTTATAGTTACTATTTTTTTTTTGACAAAACAAGTGTGTGTTGCCCGCACGGGCGACCCGACGGGAAAATACACCGGTGTGTTTACACCGCTGAAACACACATTTGAGTTTCAGCGGTGAATGTGTTAAAGTAGCCGCCGTCCAGCCTTTTAATCACTCCTTCATTCTATCTATCATTCAGTATTATATTGACTGTTTTATTTTTTCGAATTGCTACCAGCCAGTGTGACTCGAATCCGACATAAAACAAAATTCAAATGACAATCAATTCAATATAATTTTTTCTAAAGTCTAACCTCTTGACAAAAAACTTATTTTTGCCTGTACTTGGATTTTTTTTTTGTAATTGCAGCCATTGCGAATGCTTTAGTTATTATACTAATCAGTGTTATACCAATTCACAGCAAATGGGCACCCCCAATGAGAACATAGCGAAGATGATCTTCATGGAGTTGAACAACGCCTGGAGTGACTTCGAGAATGATGCCAAACAGCAAAACCTCTTTCAGTCTTAACATGTCAAAACAGGCAGCTAATAAATGATACATAGTTTAGTGTCGATTATATGCGCTAGTTACTTTGCGAGCCGGCTTTAAACAATGGGTAGGGTTGCCAGATAACTCTGTTAGCCTCTGTCGGAGTTAGGCAATAATTCTAGTCTAATCCGAATCATTTTAATATAAGAGAACATAGATAGATAGAATTTCTAACCCTAGTTTTCCAGTCAAAAATATGTTTTGAATGATAAACAACTGTAGCCCGAAATACTTTTATTTTTTTGATCTGGCAACCAGACCAAAGAAATATAGTTATTTATATCCGTTACAAAATATAGTTATCAAGAAACATAAATGTATCACGATAAGAACGATAGTGAGTGTTGGGCGAAATACGTAAATATCAAATATATTCAGTTAGAATACCATTTTACACCACTTTATATTTAGCATTCATCTAGTTAATTTGAGCATTAGGTATTGTTTCTTCAAGTAGTGTGTTTTGTGAGATTCGCATTTGAAGTTATGTTAATTACGCTGTGTGCATTCTCTCTAGGTGTTTGTTGAATTGATTAGTTAAAAACCTAGACGTCTCGATTATGATGTTATAAATATTTATAGTTAAAAATTATAAACATTTTAATATAATGAGATATGCGCAAAAAACGGTGTAAATACGTGTATATTTATAATGCAAATTACTATATATCATTGAGAAAAGTAACAGAATTATTAAAAAAATATATTCATTATTTTCTCTCTCTCATTGTTAAAGCCAAAATATTGAATTATAGCTGTTTTTTTTTTAATTTTTCTTTATGAATATGGCGCAAGGATGTATCAAGTATATGGGTCACTTAGAATCAGAATCAAGCAATCTGTTAAATATATTAAATAATTATAATAACATTAAATTCCTTAATCTGTACCATTAATTGTAAAAAGGTGTTGGAGCTCATCTAGAAAAATCGGTACAAGGGTCAAATCAGACAATCTCTGTTTTCTTTGTTTATTAACGGCATCAAAAGCATTTTCTGATTCTGTCAACTTACACGTGTGCGGGTACATTTTGCAGCGGAATCATACCGGGAGCGAGCGTTTTGCGCGTAAATTTAGTTATTCAGCTAAATCTCAATAGATTGAAAAATAGTTAAGAACTTTTCAGATTCGTATGGAAATATATAAGTATACATTCGGTTTCGTTTTCCTGTATATACCGTTATTTTTGTAACATGTTGTTACACTGACCCGTACTAGTACGTGACCCGCGCTCAAGTTGATCGTCAGAAAACTTACTAGTACGTGTCCTGCATACCATGTGTTGATACAGATTGCCGGATTAGGTTCTATACGGCTAATGTATAAAATGGTGCGCGCTACAAAAATGATTATGTTTATTTATTTAATTTTTGGAATCTATTGGTTTATTCCCTATTAAAAATTGGCAAATTTAAGGTTTTTTTTGGCTAATCCTTCAATTCATATGTTATATATATAATTTATAGTTCTTTTCTTTTATTTTGAGATTACGAGACTTGGTTATTAATGCCCGACTTTGTGATTTTACAATTGTTGTATATTAGAATAAAAACTAATTTCCTTCTTTCGCTTTACATATATTTAGACCTTTTGATTGAACATCAAAAGAGTTATATTTAATAGAGAAATTTTAAAGATTGAGTTAAACGAGGATGTACTTAATAACGCCTTTTTTTTATTTTTGCTTAAAATAAAAATATTTTTGCTACTTATCAGGGGATGTTCTATGTATATTTGTCGCGATTTACGTAGCGTAAGTAGTGATTAAGTTATCTTAGCGCTATTTTATAGTACAATAATATAGACTAGAATTTATTAATTTACTGTTCTCCGAGAGCTTATGGATTCGTTATGTTTGTACATTCCTAACAGTAGAACTTAATAAAGTGCTTATTATCGCGTGGAACGTTTAAAGAAGTAAGGCACGAAACGATTTTATAATAAGAGCCTACCTCCGAATGGCAACTCTGTATGTAATAATTTACATAATGGCTGCATGCGCTTTTTACTTTTGCCCATTTGCACAGATAAAAAAATAATAACAACGAATTCTTAAAATGAATGTTTTAGAAACATATACTGAAAGACTCACTCAAACTTAACTCGATTTTATGATTTTACTTTATATCTAAGTTCGCCTTATAGTTTTTTTTTATAAATATATGCTTGCACTTGCATCTATACTCATGATGAATATCGCAAGTGGAAAACGTGTTTACACATAGGAAAAGGGTTATAACAATTTTAGAATTTGTAGGGTTATAATCGTTTTCATTAGCATTTCAGTGAAACTGTTCCTAGGTTGTTTATGTTCTTTCGCTTGGAAAAGGGCCTAAAAGCCAATCAACTCAGTATACCAGTGGCATTAGAGTTATTATATAAAAATAAGTCGGATGCGTTCTTCCTACTTCTCTGTATATTTTGGCTTGCTGATAGCGAACTCGTACTTTCAAAAATAAATTATGGCATATTGAAAATAGTTTTTTTTTTTAATTTCCTATCCTGTGCGTTATTATTTGTTTTTCTATTTATGTATTTCTCAGATGAAATACATTCAAACATCAGTATGTAATGCGAGTTGTGTTTATATATAACAGAGAGATGCATTCACTTTACAGTTATAAACGATACACATGACATGTGTTATAATAAATATGTAAATAATGAATATGTGAATGTAACGATAGTGCTTGAATTATCTTCAATTTAGCTATTTTCTAAAATGAGAAAACGATTTGCGCCTGCATTTTTGAGGATTGAATATTGTAGGTGACTTTTGTGCGGGAAGAGCGCTGTCTCTATTTACACAGCAGGTTTCCAGGACATCTTTATTTATAACTAAGTTTGTATGATGTCAATAACTGCCTCCGTGGCCTAGTGGTATAGGCCCGCGCTTTACAAAACGGAGGTCGTGGGTTCGAATCTCGCGGAAGGCAATGACTTTGTGTTGTTGTTTCTTAGTTGGATTAGGGCATTACGGGCTGATCACCCCATTGCCTTAAAAGTAAGATGATCCATGCGTCGGATGGGCATGTAAAAAGTCGGTCCCAGCTTCTTGTCGATGCGGTGGCTTGGAGAAGTCGTTATGGAGGGGTCGGATTAATGTCACCGCTTTTGCGCCTTATCTCTCTCCAGTCGTGTCGGTTATCCGTCCCATCGGGCTATGAGAGTAAAAGAAAAAGTGAGTGCACCTGTGTCTGCGCAAACGCTTGTGCACTAAAATATATCCTGCGCACTTGGCCGATCTCTTGTAGGTCGGCCGCCGTGGCCGGAATCGGTCGGGAGGACATTATTGTTTCAGTTGAAAACTGCTTAGTCCAGTTGTCCTGCGTTCGACTCTCAATGATATTAAATGAGATATATGTGTGTCTTTATTCTAGTAATTATAGCGGACATAAATACGACTATGGCAATACTGCTGGTTCAGGTTTATTCATTGATTTGTTATATTGAATGTATCAAATATTTTTCGCATAAAATTTTTTTGTTGCTTCTAGTATTTATAACATCAACAATCAATTGTTGTTGATGTTATAAATACTAGAAGCAGTGGCGGTACTACCATACAATCCATATATCCATATATCCATAGCATTGCGGGAAATATGTGCTAATTAAAATTTATAAATATTGCTCCTTAGCAAGGCAAGCCGGCAGGTAGCGCCACTGACTAGAAGTTCCTTATTTTGATTAAAGCCTCGTCAAAGTGGTAGAACATTTTTGTTTTCGTTCGTTGGTAATGCTGCCCTTTATTACTTGACGTATAGATGGATCATCCTATCTCTGGATCACTAGCAAAGAGCCAGCTTTGAACTTATGCTTTTCAGAATATTACTCGGAATACCTGACGCCACTTCCTCTCTCGTTACTCATCCCAAAAATACTTAAAAATACAGAATCGTAATAACATTTTTATACCCCAGTTCATCAAGACGAGTGCAAGGCGGCACCTTTAAGAGGCCTTTTCATGCATCGTTCACATTCTAAAGACGTGACTCTTTATTTGGAGCAAAATGCTTTCTCATACGTAACATAAGCCCCTGTAGTAATGAGCTCCCATTTGCAGCCTACGCAATTACGAAAATATGTTTTACGCACTACGGAAATCAGAAATTATTTACACATAAATATATAAAAGTCCTAAATATTTATGAAATATGCGATCTAAGTACTCAATAGCAGTTCTTTCTGTGGTATAATTATTGTTAATTTGTTATTTGGTTTTCGGGTAATTTTAATAATGTGATATTAATGATAACTTTTCAATAAGTTCTTTCATTGTTGTTTTGAAACAATGAATACAAACGCTTAAAGAAATTATGTAAATATAAGGCAAGAACAGAAATAATATATTTAACTTTATTCGTACATTAAACCTATTTTCGCGGTAAAAAACAAAAGATGTTAATTTAAACGTCCTTATATAATCAATTCGAAAGTTCGTATGTTTGGAATAGGATCTTTTTCGGGAGGAGACATAGCTTAGCTTGTCTGGATTTTTATTTCGACTCATGGTACCTGAATTCAAAAATTTCCTGTGCCGCACCACAAACTATGTCTGTGACAAAATCATGTACATTCATGTAGTTTGAAATATTTTGTGTCAATGTGTTGCCATCATCTAGTCATAGCTATTAGAACCACGACTTGCATCTTTTCTCACTTTTTCTTATGAAAAAAGGAAAAAAAAGAACATTAAAAGGGGTGAACGAAATTGCTGAAAACAGTTATTTAATAGTACATAAAATTACAATGGAATAAAAATTTATCTATCCCAAAATTAGGTTAAATGGATATAATTGGTTTGTTTCCCTCTCTTTACAATTGAAGGTAAAAAATTCTAACGAAGTGTTTTGGTGCGTCGAATAATGATCCATTAATCCCGGTTAACTTAATATTAGGGAAATTGATTTCAAGTTTAAATTGACATTAATTTGTGTTTAAATTTGTCAAAAATTTTATTTAATTATAATGACATAAGGTATCAATAAACTTTATTTGCCACGAAAATTATCCAAAATGAAAAAACAATCATTTTAAAGTACCGTTTATCCTTTGAATCTTTGACATATTTTCTTCTTCATTGATCAAAGTTAACTTACAACTGTGGAGTCTCTATTTGAAAATATGACAAGTTCAAACGTTATTAAAAGTGAAGGATGTAAGTTTTCTTCATTATTACAAAACTGTCTTCAAGGACAGAGGATAAAATCGCATGTCACTTGCATCGAACTTATAGGATTGTAGTTTGTTTGACTCCCTGCATTAAAAAGTTGTCGTCGCAAACTACTTGAAGTTGTATGCGTTTTATTGCTTACGTTTTTCCTTTAACTACTCCAACAACTCTAATGTGTCTACTACCTACCCAGCAATACGGCGTGTGGAAAGAGCTAATCTAACCGAAGTAACTACCTTTTTGATTAGGCATTTGGTGCGCGACTATTGTGATAATATAAAATAATCTATCTTCTAACAGCAGTAAAAACTTAGGCGATAAAATAGTTTTAACCAGTTAATGTAATTTTTGGTACAAGTTATAGATGCAGAAATTGTTAATTTTACATGTGGAACCATCAGGTGGTGATATCGTAAGTAGACATGGTTATATAGTTATTAAGTACCTTTCATACCTTTATTTCTTTAAAAAGATGGTATAAATCACTGGCTCGTTGGTGAAGAGGTTAGTGCTCCCGACTAAGAATCCGAAGGGGATGGATTCGATTCCGACCCACGAAAAAATATTTGTGCGATGAGCAGAAGTATTTGTTATCTGCCTGGATTTTAACTATCTATATAAGTATGCATTTAAAACATATAGACGTCATCAGGCGTCTGGTGGTTATCGTCTCTGTCTACTTTGGTATCAGACTATGGGGCGTGAGAGGTTTCATAATGCTATAACATTCCCAAAGGGTTCAGTGTATTCCAGGCTGAAGATATACTCATAGCATTAACGTGAGAGCTTTTTGTACGTAAGACATTCGAGAAACGGGAAACTCGTTAGTTAACGCCACTGGCATCTTTAATTAAGTCCCTTTCAAGGTATCGTCGACAGTTTATAAAGAGCATTATTGTTAAAGGTATCTGAAAACAGGTATTTACCTTAAATCGGCTTCGCAGCAACAAGCGGGTTAGCAAACAATCGTTATATTTAATATGTTGACCGCACGATGGACATACTTAGAATGACTTTTATTAAACAGGAGATGATTTTTTTTCAGATTAATTTTTAACAATTGCACCATGCAACAGGTACCATATCTTAAACTATCAGTCAACCGCGTTGTGCTTTTCTTATCATTTTGGAAACGACCAGCTTACAGAATCAGTCGTCAGTGGAACAACTTTTAGCACGGGTTTTACAGTTACGTAAATTTGTGCTTTTCCCCCTTAACTGAAGGTTGCACCTGTGTGTAAGAACGAGTGTGCTTTACGTATACTTCTTGGTGGTGTGCTTTATGTGTACACCGATGTGAATAAAATCGTTGATTTGGATTTAAACGAATAAATAGAAAGAGGCCATTTTTAAAGATTGGCAATATATTTTAATAACTGCAAAGTCATGTGATATTTCGAATATTCATTAGCGACGAACATATCGTAAACGTAACGACGAGCGATACCCAAGTGAGTCCTTTGCATTCTCACCTTCTCCGTAAAAACATATAAAATGACTTGATCAAAAAAGGCTGAGAGGGTACGCTCTAAAAAATGTATGCCTTAGTCGCTGAGCTGGATGTTGCAATGTCACACACTTTTTCTTCGTGTTTCATTATCATCATACATCATCTAAATATCTTATCAATTATCTAATTGTTATCAAGCTAGGGTTATCGAGCGTTTGCAGTGGCTGGCGCAGTATCAGCTGACTATATATACTAGGC
>DWHO01005671.1:0-10172 GCA_018247575.1 Eurytides lysithous rurik | reverse complement strand
GGCCTATACCACTAGGCCACGGAGGCAGTTAATATACAAGGTTAACAAAGGTATTTTTTATTTTGAAATTGTACTTGTGGTTTACACTTACTTTCTACATACGTTTTTATCGAGGAAAATTATGTTGTTTTTAGGCACGACAGATGTTAATCGCGTGCGGAATTTTGCCGCCGAAAACGATTCGTGAACCCGGACGTTCAAGCGAATATGGTATTGTTGTTATGGGCAGGCTCGTCTTTGGCGTAGAGATTTTTCAAAGCGCTTACCTCAGTCCTTTTATACAACAGTTGCCAACGGTGCAATATGTCCGCGTAGACGCGTTTGAAGCAGTTGTAAAGGTGCACGGTGGCCTCGTCCAGGACACACGCCGAGGCGCGTTCCGACTTCGGCAGCGTCGTGTCCGTGTGAAAGTTCTCCGCTTCGGAGCAAGAGTTGCTGCGGAGTAATATCGGCAGGGTCCATCCGTCCGCGCTTATTTCGCTGTACTGGTTCACTGTACTGTACGGTGACGTTTCGTTGCCCTGTAGAAAAATTAAAAAAGTAACTAAACACCGGATTTGGATTGGACAATTGGTTCAAAGACAGATAAATTTATGCACGCTTTTCAGTGTTGCCCTTTCTGAGGATTATAATATGTCTTGACACCACATTCCATAGGTAAATTATTAAATATAAATATGTTTAATAATTGAGTTATGATTTATATAATCTATTTAGTCATCTCATGAAAATATATAAACAGACTATGTCTTGCAAACGCAGAAAAAATGAAAAGAAAGCATTATTCACTTCTCTAGATAGAAGATATTAGAATTTATTTGATTTATGAATAACATTAATTTCTAAAGTACACTATTTATTAATTTTTGCTTCTATGGAAACATTTATTTGGAAAAAAAATTGAGTAATATGTACAATTATAAATTTATTATTTATCGCTCCCTCGTAAAAGGAAGGTAAATAATTTTATTTTTAATTAACGTATACACTGGTCAAAATTGTAGTGACGCTGGTCAAAACCGTTTGATCCGAAAAAAATATAAAATTAGAAAAAAAATAAAAACAATCCATAATTCTCTATGTGCAGGCGCAGTTAGATAAATATGGAAAGCCCCATACTTACGGGAGATAGCGTTTTTTGTACGTAGTTACGAGAAAAAAGAAAAGTCATCGGACAAAGCAAACAAGTCACTATAAGTTGAACCCGTGACATTGCGCCGTGAACAATCGTTGAATACGTTATCAAGAGGAAAAAAACGAAGAGTAATAATCTTTTTCAATAAAGATAAAAAATTCGATTAAACTTTTTTCGATTCCATAACTTGTTGTATAAAAACATTCACATTGTTATTGCAACATCATCGTATCGTTTCATTAATGACCTTAGATTTGAAAGTGAATATAAAAAAAAGAAACTTACGCAACTAGAAGTGCTGATAGTTGATTGGGAACTTGAGTTATTGGTGTCGTTGAAAACTGCAAAAGCGCTCGCTAACATTGACGCCATTTGCACATCCGAAGCTTTAGCGTAATGCGATATTCTGTAATTTTACAATAGCAATTGAAAGGTAATAATGATAATAATGATATTGTCCTCTCGACTGAATCCGGCCACGGCGGTCGATATACCACTAGGCCACGGAGGCAGTCAATGAATACATCTAAGAATGACAACATGTCAGCACTTACTCGGTTATATATACGATAAATAGGCACATTTTATTAATTGAATTTGAAAGCAAATTAGACTTCGTAAATGTTGTCACCTTAAAACATGCAAGTATATATTCAAACTTAGTAACATATGAAAATTGAAATCTATCAACTAACTCTACAAATGTCCAGGTAAAACTCGAAAAAAGGAATTGTATGATCATTCATATACTGATGAATAAAAATATGGTAAAATAATATCAGCATGAAATCTATCTCTGACCGGCAAAGTTTTATCATTAAAAGTGAGTATTTTATTTAATATAAGCTATTATTTTCTTACCACAAACACACGGGTGCTAGAGAAAAATCAGAGTTACAAGAAGCTAGGGTTTGTCGGCGGTAGTGCGTATACTCCTATCGCGCTGAGAGCCATATCTAATCACGGGACATAAGGATCTGTGCTCACAAACAAATGGTTGCCTTAGTTCTAAAAGTCACTAAGTCTATTTTTATCAATATAAGTTTATCAGATTCTTAATACTGGTAATCGTAATAATAAATAAGTTATATTTTTTAAACGTCATATACGTCATAGCTATTGTCTTACAATATTTTTTTTGCACTTTAAATGATCATGTATCAAAATAAGGAAAATGGATGAAGAGATTTTTCTAACGAGGAACCCTGAGTGTAGATGTACTAGTTGTTTGCGATTTTTAAGTCTCTAAAGTCCTCCGTCCATTAACTTAATTCTTTATTGGGATAATCGATTTCAGCTTAGTTTTTTTTATGGAGTGGGCGGGCAAACGAGCTAATGGTCCATGTGATGGAAGGCAAAATCCGATAGTCGTGGACATTTGTAATTTCGGACGTCTTGCAAATGCGTTGCAGGTCTTTAAGGTGGGAAAGGGATGGGGAGAAAAAGGAAGGGGGCGGCTGGAAAAGGAAGGAGGAGGGAGGGAATGGGCCATACGCCACCTCACTCATCGGACGAAACACGGAAACACGAGCAATTCATGCCGATTTTCTGTGAGGTCGTGGTATTTACCTAGTTCGAGCTGGCTGCACGCAGCAGTAAACTAGCGAACTAAAAAACACATGTTGTGTCTATAATATCGGTCAAGATTGAAAAATCAGCAGTTGCGTGATATTTTAATTTTCATATGTAGTTAGTTCCGAGGCAAGTAAGAAATGCTATTATTGTTATTACTTTTAAAAATAAAAACGTAATACCGCTACTGACAGTGCCTGGACGAGGTTGCAGCAGAGGGGATGGCCCACCCAGCCCATGCTCTCTTCGCTGGAGACCAGGTGGTCTGAAAGACGTGCTGTCAACGCTCGGGCGGCAAGAGCAGCTAAACCCCACGCGTGGGCAATATCACCTTCTCCTTCCTCGGATGCCACCTTCGAGTTTCTCTCGCACATATCTGGAAGTGCACACTGCTTGTTAAAAAGTTATACACATTAATTTATCAAATACTTTTGTTAATTAATTATTATGTTCTCATTCTTCTTTTACTATTAGGTGCTCTTGCTCGTCTCTTTATCTCATAAAAAATACTTCATGAACGCATTTTATTTACTCCGGTTTTTCGCCATAGTAATTCCTCGAATGAGCGGGCTATGAAATCTCTCGAACAGTTAATTTGGCCTCAACTCACCAATGGGATCGTCGGCGTTGATAATGTATTTTTCGGCAAGCGATCGATTAAGAGGAAACAGGTTGTTGGCGGCATACAGAACGACACGTGGCGATGTGCAGCCCGATATGCTGCCCCGGCTTCGTATGTTACCAGCCCGTCGGCTCTGAGCTTTCTGATCATAAAATTAAGTTAATTTATATGAAATTTACAGAGGAGGAAAAGAAATCGACATAAAGGCTAAACAGATAGCCAACTGGAATGGACGATGGATTTAAAACATCATCATTACATCATTTTGAAATACCTACAGAAAGTAGTAACACAAAAACACACTAATGTTGTTTTTAAAATGAGCGGTGAATTTTATTACTTTAGATGTCATTACATGAAAAAACCTGAATTAATAATATCAAGAGGGCTCTCACTTCGCATATCGGGTATAGCCCCGCCTCTCATAAGCTTCACATATACACAAACGAATATATTAACAATAAAATAAGCTGCAAATGCAGATAAGGATGGACTCACCCATCTGTCTTGGAAATAAAACGTGGTTATCGAGTTCGAAGGGTGGCGGTGCAGCAATTGGGGAAAGCCTGACGCGTTCGTCGGCGATGGTGTAGTGGTGGCGTGGGGTGACACCGAACTGTAGCCGCCGCCAAAAAGCCCCGGAGTCAGCGACAGTGACGACATAGACCTAGGCGTGCCAGCCTCGTGCTTTAAAGAGAGCCGTCTTGCGTTCGGCGGCCGGTTGAAAACTACGAGCGTGCTGACTCCACACCACTTCGCGCCGCAAGTCCGCGGGAAAGGTATGCAGGAGTCGCCAGCGTTCTCGCTCTCAGATTGACTCCGCTGGCTGGACTTCATGGAGTCCGAGTCATCGTTCGTCTTTACTGGTATCTTGAAAAAGATGACAGTTTTGTTTCAAAATGTTTTACGCCTTCATGTGTATGCGGGGATGGAGAAGTCCGCTATAGCCTATCATTTTGTCATTGATATTCGTAGCGATAATAACGATTCTGAGTAAAACATACTATTTTTTTTTAATCTTGTATAAAATATCCAAAAACGGGTTGTGCTCGATCTCGTGATACAAAAGCTATCATTTTTATTATGGCATAGTTCTGAATAAGAGCGGGTTATACGGAGTACTATAAAAGAAAAACCAAGACCGATTTAAAAAACCAGGTCAAGTATCCATCAAATTTATGATTTCGTATTGTGGGTAATCAGAAGACGAAATTATTTAATTTTACAAGGTGTGACTAAATTTAAATCTTACATGAAAACCGTTAACTACGATGGAGTTATGAATGGGCATACTTTTTATAAATGGTTATACTAAACGGATAAATATGAGCTGTTGCCAAATTCTGTTGTGGTAATGGACAACGCACCTATAAAACCAGTAATAAGCTTTAAAATTGTTATCCAGAACTGGTCGCAATGCCACAATAGTGAGATTAAGGAAATTGTAACAAAATCCCCAATACTATGTCTAATAATTAATATACAAAAGGGGCCGTGTACAGAATCAATGTTCTTTTTAAACTCCCACGGACATGTCTTTTGTTTACACCTAAATCAGCCTGCCTGCGATGTAGTTATACTACATCGTAGCGTAGTTATTTTCAGAGATCACAGCGATAAAATAGTGATACTTGATGATCACGTCCAATTTAAAGAAATCATTGAATGAGGTTTTGACATAAGATTCGATATCGCCATACATAGAGCAATAATTGACTGACTCGAGTTTCCTTCTTTTATATACCGTGCGCGTCATCGGTGTAAATTCATTTAACGTATCTCTCTATCATAATATCTAATTTATACGCGTAGTAAAAAGCCCAACGAAATGCACGTCGTATTAAATGGGATGTGCAGTGAATGCATTGTTGCTTTTTGTTCAATTCAAATTAATAAACAAGTTTCTAAGCGTTTCAATATTAATCGGAATTTCAATGTAAGATAAGGCTTAGGTTATGTTATTTAAATGATTGCTGCATAAAACGAATACGCTACTCACTTCATCGATTGACGTCGCCAACGTTTTTAAGCAATGCAACAAACATCTATGGCCCTCTTTCTTTTTGCGATAAGCAGTTTTATTTATGGCCTGTAAGATTTTTATAGTCGTTGCGCTGTCTACGTTAGTACCAGAAAGCCAAGAGAACTTCGGTATAGTCTGTTCAGTGACATTCCTGGGGAATGTGACTTGTAAGTTTGCAACATAACCGTTGCGCTCTGAGTGGATCTGACAAGTGCGCGTCCCTATATTCATGTCAGTGACTTCAATGTTTGCCATTTCCCGGATGGACTCAAACTCTTCATCGATCGATGTGATGACCTTGTGCGATACTTTTTTCTGGAATTTATAAAATTTAATTTGTACCGCAAAGCTGATCTGGAATTGGAATGTTTTTGAATACTTATACTTTAATTGTCATACATACCATTTGAATATCTTGATTTTTGTCAACCAACGAAAGGTCATTAACAGATCCAACTGTTGATGCATAGCTAACAGCTGAAAGTAATTTTATATGTTTATCTGTTTTTTATTATTATGCCCTTTATTAAATAATTATGGCAAGTATTTATTTTCTTGGTGTAAATTTAAAATGCAAAAGGTTAGACAAAGTACCATAATAATAAAACATGAAGAGCAAAATCATTTTTATGTACACAAAAATTATGATTATAGTGGTACTATGTACTTGTACTAAGTTAATAAAATGTAAAGCTAAATCAAAAATTAAAAAAATTAATGGACTCACTGTCACTATTATTGTCATTATCAATATCAGCATCATCTGGCAAAAAGTGGGAGCACATTTTTAACAGAGATGGATGCATAGTCCATATTCTCAGGGACTGGTCTCTTCCCCATGTTATCAATTGATAGTTTGATGGCGAGGTATTTGGTCTCCAGACTATGGTTTGGACTGTGTCTGTATGTCCTACTAATCTATGAGTTAAAATACCTCCTACCCAGATACCAATCACCCCAGCTTGTTCAACTCTAGGTAGACCTCCCCAACCCACACCAATTGTTAACAATCCACTTCCAAAAGGTGTGTAAATTGCTCTCCAGACAGGAAAATTTGTCATTATGACATTCTCAGGTCTCCTAGCATTATTGATATCGAAATATTTTATACTTCCATCATGACTAGAAGTTACTAGTTGATATTCATGATGTGGACTCCAGTCCACTCCATGTATTTTACATAGATGTGCTGATATATAATGTATTGGTGATGTTGGTTTTCGGTAGTCCCAAATTTTTATATCTCCATCATGGGCTGTAGCTACAACATGAGTGGCTACCTTATTCCATTGGACTTGGGATGCTCCGGCTGGAATTTTGAATAAGGAATATATTTTTTACATGCTCTAAAATAAATGCAAAAAATTAGAAAAACATTGCAAATTTACTAAAAAGGTTAAAAAATGCCTTTCATTTCTTAACTCACAATTTAAGAAATATTAGGGGAAAGTTTGTTCTGAATTAATATAATACATACCTACAGCACACAAGGAAATAATTGGTTTTCTAGCATCCCTCAAATCCCATAAATGGGTAAAAGTATCTATGGAGCATGTTGCAATAATATTGTGATCCTGTCTATGAAAATGCGTATCACTAACAACGCGAGTATGACCCCGCAGGGAACATATGCAAGTTAAATCGTTGCCAGCACGCCAATCATATATATCCACCCGCTGATTACTCTACAATAATTAGTAAAATATGTTAGATTTAAATATAATGTATCTGTAAGGTAAAAATATAAATAACAATTAATATATAATTTCTCACCGCTATTGCACATAGATTTTTTCCTTGGTAAGTTTGACACCATTCAGCACCAGCAGCATCATATTTACTGTGACGAGGATATTTTTTAACAATATCTCCCCCCGTATCATCGTCGAGGTTGATGTGTTTTATGGCTAACCATCTACGCCCTGCTAACAACACATTGTTACCTGAATAATCTATAGACATAGCAGTAGCCTGTAATTCTCTGTACTCCCATTTCATTATCTCTGAGCTCCAGTGGACAGACATATTTGTTTGTATAGGTACCACGATCAGTTATAAAAGCAGTTATACATAAATTTGTTTTTGATGCTTGTAAAAATATCTTTGAAAACAATAATAAATAACAAAATCTGCAACGAACATGTCGATGACAAACGTCACTTCGTTGACACTCAGCTGTTTGACAAGTCTCAAACTACGCATGTATCTTTGAATTGAAATTCATTTTGGAAGTGAAACATTAAATATTACATGGTATATAATAATAATATGAAGCATAGAAGTCAGTTAAAATCAATATATTAAATTATTGAGCCAGTTTCTATGCATCTATGTATTGTAGTAGCTCAACGTTCCTTACTACTGTTAATTTGCATTGAATAAAATGTCAACTGTCAAAACTGGGTAATGGACATGGTCAATAATTTATGTTATCAAATGATGTAAACTTATAAGTGTAAAATAATAAATCTAAAGAGAATTTTTGACATGCTAAAAAGTAGAATCTGGGAAAAACTTAATTGTTTCGGAAGTTATAGATTCTTTATAGAAAATTAAAACAGTTTATTTTGTTGTGTTTCGAATAAAATCAAACAATGAATAAATAATGAAGGAATAATGTTAAAATTAATAAGTTGGCGTCAGAAAATATATTTTAGCTCTTTAACACGCTTTATTTTAGGTTTGCTTTTGATATATATTTACTGTGAATATATTATTTACTATGTTACTCAAATTCAGGTGAATTTAATATTAAAAATTATTTATATTTACCTTAATCTTTATTATGAAAGTCACTACTTTATATTATTAATTTTAATTTTGCATTATTATAAGTGTGGATGGCCTGCTCTGAGCAAAAGGCCGAAAGATGGCTTAGAACCAGTTCATGCAATGATTCTAGCTGATACACACTTACTTGGTTCCCGAAAAGGACACTGGTTTGACAAATGGCGAAGAGAATGGCAAATGCACAGAGCATTTCAAACAGCTATGACTTTACATCAACCAGAAATTGTGTTCATCCTAGGTACTTTATTGTTTATTATTTATTTAATTGTACTTTACAACAATGTAAAAAGTAAATAATCTAAATCATAGTACTTAAGATACAAAGTTATTGATCTTTTATTAATTATTTTGATTAAAGGAGTATTGTCCAATAAGTAATTTTGAAGAAACATGTCCCATTACAAGTTTTTTCCAGGAGACTTATTTGATGAAGGAAAATGGTGTTCTCAGCAGGAATTTAATGACTATGTACAAAGATTCTTTAAGTTATTTGAAGTTCCGGAAGGAACAACAATGTATTGTGTTGTGGGTAATCATGATATAGGGTTTCACTACAGGTAAATAAATACAAACTGTAAATATATATCTGAAAAAATAACTCTTTAAAATTAACCCAATGTATTCTATGTATCAGTCATAGTTTAAAATAAAGAATATATCTAAAAACCACCATCATCATTCTCTGTTACTTTCTCTAATGGAATTAATTTTAATTTTTTAGAGTTGACTAAAATAATCTCTTATTATATAATATTAAGATATAAAGGAATAAAAGCAATTTGGTAATTCAAATTCAATGGGGTGCAATAAAAAACAATATTCTATACAATATTTTATCTGTTAACATTCTAGTCAAATGTTATTTGTGTTTTTAATTATTCAGGATAACCCCACAACTGGTAAATAGATTTGAGAAGCAATTAAATGCACCCCCTGTAAGACTCATAAGTCTCCGTGGAAATCACTTTGTTCTTATCAATTCTATGGCAATGGAGGGAGATGGATGTGCATTATGTTCTAGAGCTGTTGCTGAAATTGATAAAATTGCAGGTCAGTAGTCCTCATCCTCATATCAGTTGAAGCTGCCATCCCTGTGACATTTATATAAGCATAAAGTGTGTAATGTTTTTTTTTAATTGTGAACCTCTTAGACAAGTAATCTTGTAATAAGAAGATAGGCAAATGTATAAATTTAATTTGTTGCTGAACACTAATTGTCACACCCAGTCTAATTGGATTTGGCGTCTAATCTATTTTACTGGACTGCATATCCCAGGTATAAATACTCATTAACAATCCCGAGATATGAGTTCCCAACCCTAATAGGAACTTGAGCATTGCACATAAGTTTTGTTTTGTCATGTTCTTTTTGTCGCCCTTTTTGAAGTAGAGAATCACCACGCTATTGTTCCACGCTTCGTTTAATAGTAATATTTTGCGTGTTTTTCCTGCATGTGTTTAAGATTGTCTCTCCTGCATGTGTTTAAGATTTTGGTCTGAAATTTTCTTAGTTCTTTCTGTACAGTGTGCCTAACAGTGCTTTAACTCAACTCCGTATGGAAGTTCCAAGTTCTACAACCTTGTTGTTTAATCGTTCACATCAATCGCATTCCGCTAGGAAATCGAAACTAATCCTTATTGAGCTCGAGCTTAAAAATCGGGGTTTTGAATATAAGTCCGAATTTGTTGGAATATGGACCTTACTAACTGACAAAACAATATATATGTACTTAGTTTGGCCATTAATACTGTTAAAATTAAAAATAAAGTAAATATTAGTTTTAAATTTGGAATCTGTCATTTTTATACGATTGTTCATAGTGTTTTCTTATTTTCGCGCCCATATATTGTAAAATATTTTGTGATATTAAAATGGAGTGGGTTGATAAAGAAAACCGAATCGTAATGATTGCATTACATTAAGTAAGTATGGTGCCAAAAATACAATTTTTAAAATCCTCCATACGTTTGGTATTAGTCAAATGTGTACCGGGCTATTAATAGGTACAATGGAACCTCTGTTTGTGCCA
>DWHO01005670.1:0-10172 GCA_018247575.1 Eurytides lysithous rurik | reverse complement strand
CCACAAGATGGCAACAAGTCATCGATCAAAACGGCACATACATATTATAAATAAATAAAAAATTATACCTAAAAAAATATTTTCCTTTGTATGAACAATACGAAAATACTTTTGCTCCGACCTTATATTTTTATTACCACTTTGTTATATGCACATTTCAGTTTTCTTTCACCATTGTACATGTGACAAAAGAATGTGCTGATACATGGCTTTACATTTATCAACATATACAAACACAGTTATTGCCATCACAATTTTGAACCCAAAGCAATCAATCCATGATAAATTGGTATGTGCTTCCTTGATATTGATATGTGTTTCTACTATTCATGTAATAAAAAAAAATATTTAAAATTGCTTAAAGATTTCACCTTCATAAACCCTCTACCTGACAATCAATATTAAATATTTGTTTAATTATATAATGTAATTCTAAATATATATTTTAGACAAAATATGATGGCAATTTATAGTGTAACCTGTATTCTGATGTAGGTATGTATTATAGCAGTAAACAAAACAGCTGGTGGATAGGTATGTTTGGGGAGTTGCGAACACTCCCAAAACTTAGAACGAAGAAAGTTATATATTTTGCATTATCTGTGGTTGTCACTAGCCAACACATATAGCACCATAGTAACTTAACATGTAAGTGATAGGACTCTTTTGAAAAGTCCACCTGCGGTGTTACCACTGAATCAACAGTTATTTGATAGTCAAATAGAATGTCTTTGTTCTGGTTTGAAGAGCAACATGGCCAGTGTAATTACTGAGCTTACAGATATAACATTTTAAATTTCTAGCGACCGAAGCACTGGGCTAAACAGTTCCTGTGGCACATTGTGTAGTTATTAGCAGTTGTGTGTTATGGTTTACCACTAGGCCTACAACTTCTAGTCTAATTCAGTTTATCTTTAGAAAAGCATGTTATACTGTAGTCTCTGAACTATAAATAAAAACACTTGATAATCAGCCACCCTAATTTCATTGCTAAAAAATTGAATGAAATAACCACAATAATATAATATATAATGGTATGACAAAGACCAATGCTGGGTAATTCAATAGTAAAACATGACCATACCATAATATTTTTAATAAAACAATTTTTAAACCTTTTCATTTAACTATTATTATATATATTAAAAAATCTAAATCTCTCTCCCTCTCTCTCTAAATCTTATATAGTAATAATAATATATTATTATTACTAAATAAGATTTATAAAATAGACATCCAATTCACTGTTAATGAAAAATCTATTTTATATAAAAAAAATTAAATATAAAATCCATTGGGGGAGGAACAAAATAACAACATATCTTGCCTATGTTTCATGACAGTTATTGTTATCATCATTTTGAACATAAAGCGATCAATCCATGCAATATTGGTATGTGCTTCCTTGATATATGTTTCTACTATTCATGTAATAAAGAAAAATTTTTTTTTTAAATTGCTTAACGACTTCATCTTCATAAACCCTCTACCTGAAGATCAATATTAAATATTCGTTTTATTATATTATGTTTTTATAAATGTAAATAATAAACATTTTAAATCTTACCTATAATATAGTCATATTCTGTTAATAACCTCTTACTAGGATTTTTTAAATACGAATCACTATAATAAACAAGGCAAGTAAAAAACAGGAAAATATTGACTCCTAATGAGTAAAAGAGAAATTGAAAATAATATGGGAACCACATAGTTTATATGTAATACTGGTATAGGTTATATTTGACAAATGAAAGGTATAATTAATTAGTTCTGTGTGTACGTCGCGCACATTTTGTACTACACAAATCTTTATTTAAAACTAAGAATCTTTGTATCAATTTGTTATTGATACCGGGTAAACATTTTTCTTCTGTCACTGTTACATGGTTTGACATTAAAATTTTGACGTTTGTTGCTATGCCTATTTTGTGATAAAATAAATGTTAAATATAATTATAATTCATTATTAACAAATATATATTTTTTTTACTATTATAAGGGTAAGACCTTATATGTTACACCATTACATAATTTACACAAATCATTTTTGTGTTTATAAAATAATCTTAAAGATCGCGTAATAGAAGTCTGTGACATAAATTTTATTTTCTAACCATCATTAGTTTTTAAATATTGTATACAACATAATAAAATTTACAAAATTGCAAAAACATTTCCAGTTTTTTTTTTATACAATAAAGAAGCAAAAATAACAAAATTAAACTTAATATAAAATGCCTGTGAATATAAATTGACAATATTAATTATTAATTTATGATGGCGGTAAGCATAACAGTATATCATTAGATGTTGAGGTGCATTCTCTAAAAAAGCAAAACTAAATCTGTAATATTTGGGGTTCTAAATTTAACCTATCTATAGTTTCTTGTGGCATACAATATGTAGGATTCACAGGCTTAATGCTTGTACTTCCTAACAGCGACAGACCCGCCAAACCAAACAGTGTATGAAATGGATCAGTTATGTCTCCAGGTCTATCACTAAAACCTCCAGTTTCTGCATCTTGACAAGCCAAAATAAACTGTTCCAGATTTTTTTTATCTACCCAATGTATTCTATTCAACATTGATAAAGATGCCATAACCCACCTGTAAAATAGAAAAAAATATATGTAATTTAAAAAAAATAAGATATACTATAATAAATCAGAATATATTATACATATTTTATTACTTACTTAATTAAACACATAGCGTTTGATAATCTTCAAAATACATCTATATCAAATAATATTATAATAGTGGATTAATGAGCTATAACTCTATTATAGGTTTTACTCATTTAATTTTAGGCATAGATTTAAATAAAGTTAAATGTGACAAAAATACAAAACAATTAGCTTTTATGTTTCAATACAAGGTATATAATTTAAGTTATGTGAGTTAAGCTTAGCTTCTATACATCAATACTGGAAAGCAAAAACTTAGTAACCAGCAAAACTAAATTATTCAGTAGACACATACTAATCAACTTGGTTCAATTTACTGTTTTCTACAATGTAATTTGAAAAAAAATGACTCCATGTGTCATTTCCTATGTTTTTCATTAACAGTGTCGTTACATATTACAGGCGTAAGTGTCTAAATTATATATTAGATTATTTGTTTATTAACCTCAGAGTACACAGAAATAACAGCCATAATACATAGATGACGATGGAATTATGTTGAATTTAGCTTTTTACCTAGCTTACCAAGAATAGCAAAGATCTGGAAGTTTTTCTGGTCGCCCATTTAATCCGCCACTGGGCAGTTGTCTCTCACAGAGCCACCATGAGAGCTCATCTGCACGCAATGCATCCATCCTCTTACAAATTGACAATGTCCCCACACAGCAATAAATAAGACCTGTTGCAGTAATCATTAGTTGTAAATCACAGCAAAAATATATATTTTAATATAAGTACATTATTGCATATCAAATATTACCTGCATGGCTTTCAGATCCTGGCTTGGAACCAAAACCGCCATCAAAGTTCATGCAGCTAAGAACAAAGTCCACAACTTTGTTAACATTGATTGCATCTAAGCGATGTAAGATAGATAAGCTCATTACAGCGCAGAAGGAAAACCTTGTGTCCACTTCACCCCACTTGTCACCTAATCAACCAACAGGAAGAAGTTAATTTAAACATATATTGACGATGGAAAGCAATAATATAGTAAATGACACATTTATTATTATTTTTCTAATTACATCCCTGAAATCAGTAAATTAAACCGCATCAATTGGTGTATGCATCATGAATAATTATATTTTTGTTTGTTACTATGTTTATGTTTTCTAGTGTCAATATATTATTGATGTAATAGTCAATATTACATTAATTTTGATAGTTTTTAATGAGCTCTTTATTGTAGTTTAGAGTACATTCCTTATTGGTGTTGTTGTACTGTTAGGGTTTACTTTACTTGCAAAAGTATTATGAACATAAATATTACTTCAAATAAAATTAATATGTATTAATAAAATATGTCACTGATATTAATATACACAGTAATTTATATAAATAAATAAGGAGGCAATATGTAAAAAATTACCAAAGAAGCTGCCATCCTCTTGTTGCAATGATGCCACATATCTTACAACACCTTCAACATCAATTGCATCAAGTCTGTCATATAAAGCAAGTACCTGTAAACATATCAAAAAGATTAAATTGAACATATTTATGGTAGAACTTCATCCTGTGACCAAGAGAATTGTAAAGTTTTTGAATTACTGAATGAGAACCTATATTCTCATACAAAGACAGCAAAACTGGTTATTATAATAAATTAAAAAAAGTTTTAAAAACAATACTTAACAGTTATTAGGAAGAATTTCTTATTAACTTAGAAAAACCATCTTGTGTTTAGTAAAACACTGAATAGCAAATAATGACCTTGTAATTATGTATATTAGCAAATCAGCACATATCCAGGGAACAGGGAAATATTTATGAATATTCACCTAATTATTTTTCTCATTTGCCCTTGTTTAGCAAACAATATTCAATTTAACTAACCAGCAAACTAACCAGCAAAACCAGACACATAGATCAAACTAGTTTAATTTACTGATTTCAACAATGCATTTAAAAAAATGACTCCATATGTCATTTACTGTTTTTGCTTTCCAGCATCTATATGACAATGGAAATTGCTTAATTTTACACTAGTGTGTTTTGTGATGTTAAACATGTTACTAAGATGAGGCCTAAAGCTAACATGCAGGATGACAAGCAGATATTTTCAGTTGATGATTGAGATTGTTTAGACAAAACATATATATACAAAAATAAAATACCTGAATAGCACTTAATGTGTAAAGCATATGTGGATCATGACCAATACTGGCTGATATTCCCCCACTTTCGCTATCTTGGCACGATGTTATAAACTCTATAATTTCTTCTTTTTGCAGCCTATAATGTTCAAATATTTTTATTATTTTATAACATTAACAGTGTACCACAGTTGCACATACCACTAAATTGACTACTAAAGTATAGTTGAATCTTTTTTTGGAAATAAAGTAAAGAGAAGTTTCGCAGTTGATAGTAAGTATTACTTTTGCGTACAGAAACACATCACTACACTTTTCTGGACCGCGCAAGTTTTTAATTTTGAAAAATTGCTTGGTTCTTCCTTAGTTGGCAATAGGATAACTAGCAATGCAGTGGTACTACTCCAGGGGGACTGCTAGACTTCAATCCCTTACAATTAGATAGATTTGTGTCTTATTGGTCTGGAAAATAAAAGGTAAACCAAAAAAATATTTTTTAACTTGAAGATAATTGATATGTTACAGCGTTACTAAAGTCGTTTACCTTGAAGATTGATTCATTAGTTCCATAGCAGTAAGCGTCCAGTATATACCAGACATACGGAGGTATTCTGTCATACAATATTCATAATCATCTTTGTTCAGACCATAGCTAGCGAGATAATCGGAATGCTTTTGTAGGAGTAATGTTTTTGGTCGGTCTTCAGTGAGGATTACATCTTTCTTAGTAAAAGACATTTCGAGGAATTGCTGTTTCTCAGTTATTACTTTATTTTACATAAAACATACGAGTCAAATTATTTAAATAATATGTGTTTACAGAGATACCACTTCTGATGTAGCGTTAGATATGAAATGTCATAACATAGATTGACATTATCCTTTTTTAATCGAGAAACGCAATAGTTTTGCAATTGCAGCTATTCCGATACAGTTATTTCGTAGTATATTTTAATTGGCTAATAAACAGACAAAGGGAAGTGGTAGAACAAAGAATTAAAACATTTTACCATAATTGATTTATTCGTGGAAAAATATTTTATTTAAAAATATTTTGTTTTTAAACTAGAAATAAATGTAAAAAATGTCGATTAGAAATTATCTGTCAGTTCTTTTTGAAAGTATTAACCTAACTTAAATTTTTCGAGTGAAAACTTTCACCATAAAAAAAATGTTACAACTTTGTCTTTAATATTTCTGTAATAACAAGTTTTCAGAGACAAAAACCATTGTTTATTACATACACAGTGATAATAGCCTTGAAAAATATCTTTATGAGATTTACATGTACATTATATATTAAAAGTTATACTACAATGTTACATATTAAAAGTGGTAATCTTAATCTATTTCATGTCATATTTATGATAAAACGACAAAAATTCATGCTTCAGTTATTTCTGAATTTTTCGTCAAATAAAGTTTGATAATAATTTTAGGGTAAGATTTCGAGAGTAATGGTGTTACGCTTGAGTAAATTTGATGGTACTAGTTTTGGTAGAGATATGGTTTTTGAATTATTATATAACTATTTGTCTGAGCTGATAATGGTTCGTTCAGGATTTGTTGTAACTCTAAATCCATTTGTGTTTAGTATCTAACAAAATACAGATTACAGCTTAGTTGTGAAAATCTGTCAGCCTAGTATTTTGGTGATTAGAGATCTAATCTAAACGAAAATAGTAAAATCGAATGCCATCAAAGACGTGTCTTCCGTAAAGAAAGTGCAGTTAATTTGAACCATATTTTCGAAATGATTCTTTACCACAAAATACCACTTATCGTTTTGTTTTTAATTTTTTTTGTTTGATTTTCTCTGTTATTATATAAATGATATAATATAACAAACAAAGAAACCCTGGAAAAATTGTCTGTCTATACTTAGTCGGGCCATAAATATTAAGGCCAAGAAAAATAACATTTTTTTACTCTACGTAACATTTATTACTATTACAGACAGTAGCGGTACTACCATACAAGCCGGGCTTTTGACCGGCTTGTCCTACTAAGGAGTAAAATTGATAAATTTTAATTAGCACACAATTCCCGTAACGCTCAAATTTAAAAATAAATTATTCGGGAATTATGTGCTAATTAAGATTTATAAATTTTACTCTATAGTAGGACAAGCCGGGCCTAGTACATAGACATTTAACTAATACCAAGCGTATGGAGGATTTTGAAAATTGTATTTGGCTCCCTACCTACTTTATGTAATGAGATCACAGCGATTCAGTTATCTTTATCACCCTACTCCTTTTTAATATCACAAAAGATTTTACAATACATTGACGCGAAAATAAGAAAACACAACGAATAATCGTATAAAAATGACAGATTCCAAATTCAAAAGTAATATTTTGTTTATTTTTAAATATAACAGTACTTATGGCCACACTAAGTATCTAGAGCATAAGTTTTTAATTACAGAATCTGTCAGGGGTGGTAGCACTTTATTGCCTCTTATTCTACCCGTTAGCACTAATGGATTAACATTACTGTGTTTCAGCTTGAAAGGTTATGTTGCCAGCCCACTTACTAGGTATAGAGACATATAAGAAAAGTGCTTGTAAAGCCTATTTAAATAACCGGAACTTTAAAGCATACCTGACAATGTCGAATTTCTATCGAATAAAGTTGATATCAGGAAAACAAAAACTACTAATTTGTTAAAATCAAATTTAAGACCACAATGCCCAGGCTAATTTACTGTGCTTTTCTCCTGCTTAATTCTGATAGGAAAAAGGATCATAGTTCGCCAGATTCATCACCAGGAATCTCTTCAAATAACATTATACATACACGTAGGATTCTTATACACACCGTAGTTTGTCCATGTAGTAGAGTGCGGTAACACTACACCGTGTCCAGTAGGTACACCCACGTCCTGAGGCGATTCTTACAGCATACAGCAATAGATTGGTTGCATAACGGACATCGACGGTTCTTAGCTGACATTCCTCGTCCTTAGGACTTAAGGATGAGGCAGCTGTACGGTTTATCCGACTATGGGAAAACTTAGCATTTCCTTGATTCATGTCCGGTTTTCTAATGAAGCTTTAAAGGGTCATGTATATTAAAAACACAAATATTTACCAAAAACAATTGTCATAAGGCACAAGCTGTGCTTTCTAAGCCATCATCAATAATATTGCTGTTGTACTGGGCCTAATTGCCCTAAAGTCAAACCAACCTTTTGGTGAATCGCCTCCTCGCGTCATTCTTTTTTAAGAGTAAACAAAAACACTACGTTTATTCGGCAAATGTTTTAAAAGGCTTTCAGGATCAAGCACGGACTTTATGCAAATGTCGTTTGTTTTGCATAGTTTTATACACGTTAATAATACCCACGAAGCCTTAAATCTCCCGTACGCGTTAACAAGATTATAACTGATATTATTTAAAAGGTCAACAAAGCTTGTTTGCTAAAAAAAATGACTAGATAATTTTGTACTATAGCCCTTTAAATAAACAGTTTATATAATAAATCTGGTGGAAATGCGGGTAGGTGTGGGTCAGAAGGACGGTTTGATGGAAATAAAGTTTAATTTATTACGGACAAAAAGGTAATGTTAAAAAAAAAACCATATATCTCAGGCATTGTACTGTAACGATAACATTTTTCATGAATATGCTAGATTAAAACCACAGCTTATTTTTATTCATAAATCTTGATAATTTATGTGATAATTATCGCACTATATAGTTTCTTCATTGCAAAGTCCCACTAAGATGAAAATCACGGGTCCTAAGTACACGCAGACGTGGTACAGTAATTTGTAGATCAATAAAATAAAAGCAAAATGGTTTTTCAAAAATACTTATAGATAATCTGCTCGGTGCTCGCCACCTAGAGATGTAGAATAGTCTATCTATATGCCTTATAATCACACTGGTAACCCGTTCAAACTAGAACTTACGCTATTTATTGATAGAATAGCTGACATTACTCCAAGCGTAAAGCCTTTGCAAGACCACTTACCATATTTGATGTTTATACAATATATACAAATTAAGTACACACATAACTATTTTCTTATATTTAGATAAAATTAAATATAACCGTTTCGAGTCTTGAGAAGATGGAGCTTGTTGTTAATACAAAACATAGTCCTAAAAGGAGCATCAGATTGATACCAGACGTAAATAACCAAATGTCACCACTAGTTATTGTTATAGGGTTCCTCCGCGTGTGCCAATTTTTCTAAACTCAATTAGTCACGAGGACTATCGGATTTAATGAAGAAAATTTGGGATGCTATAGCGAATGCGACTCTCTGTGAATCACACATACACGCAATAACTCGGTATAAATATGCATGCATGCAGCATGGCAAGTATAATTGCTTATAAATTTTTATCTTGCTTTGTTATCAAGCGAAGTGTTGTAAAGTTTAGGTATTTAACGGACAACGTGACGGGATACTATATGATGGAAAACTAAAAGCAGGAGACACTCAGAGTGATCTGATGCTAACAGTTCTTGATACTGATTAATAAATTATCTAGGTCGTACGATAATGTTATGTTAATTGTTTGATAGACTTTTAGCCACTTTTAAAACCGATTTTAGTCTATGCAACTCAGTAGATCTTCATCGAAATACCAAACCTGTGGAGAAGCTAAGTTTCCACATGTTGGAGAGACATGAAACTGTATCTATTTTGGTGGTATTTTATTCTTGGTGTGCTATAACAGTGATAGTCAACAGTTTTGGATTAGTCAGGTACTCGTACGAGAAATAACTTTTGACTACCGACAGAATTCATTCATCAAATACATTTGTTTTCTTAAGTTGTTCATGTTAATTAACTTCGTCCTTTTGACTCTGTATTGTCCTATTGGATCGAACCTACACCTACCTGTACCTTTGTATGTCAAATTCTCAATCTATTGAATAAAAATATATTATTATTGAACTCTATGAAAAATTTCAATAATAGTATAAAAATTAATATATATGTATGTATAAATACAATAACCTTCTTTTCACATATCACTTTAATCTTACAAAATGCTGCTACTGATGTATTGGCGCTCCTAAATCCGTGTTAGATTTTTGATTACTATAACGAGCTATCACCGTACACTGGACAAAAATATCAATCAATTTGCATCGAAAATCTTACGCTTTCAAATATTTAATAATTAGAAGGTAGGATGGGCCACTGGCCACCACACTCACCGGAAGAAACGCGGAAGCTAAAATATTTCCACACCTTACACAGGTGTAAGCCTATTTTCTTTTAGGTCGTTGTATTTAACCGGTTCGAGCTGGCCCATTCAGCAGTGGGAGTAGCTAAGTGGCTCTATCAGTAGTAACTAAGTGCCGTGGTTTGCAGAAAGAAACAGAAGCGGAACGATTTTTGTTTGCATATATA
>DWHO01005669.1:0-10173 GCA_018247575.1 Eurytides lysithous rurik | reverse complement strand
CTGTATAGAGTGCCTGTGCCCAGCAGTGGGACATATATAGGCTATTACTTTTACTTCAGCTTATCAGCCGGCAAGACATGGACCGGAACGTCCCGCTCATATGTTACCTGAGTCAACCGAGAATGTTTTTACAGTCCACTCAAGTATCTGAGAAAAGTGATTCAACTAAAAGTGAGTTTCAATGTTCCCAACAAAATTTAAAAACACGGTTGTTTACATGTGTGCGCAGAATTTCTTGGTTCTACACTAAAAAGGAAAATGTGAGGTCTTCTAAAGGCTGATCAAAAACAAGTTTAAAAGGTGTATTATTACACAATGGAAACATACTTGTACCTAGTGAGGTGAGCCACTTAAACCTTTGAACATTTGTAACATTACAATTTTCAAATTGAAAGGGGGGAAGAAGGGGTGGGAGGGGGAAGGTCCACCGACCACCTCACTCACCGGGCGAAACGCGGAAGCACAAACACTTCCACTTTATGCCGATTTTCTGTGAGGTCGTGGTACTTATCCGGTTCGAGCCGGCCTATTCAGTAGCTGTGCAGCTGCGTGGCTCTATCACCGCATAAATCTTAATTTAAACGGAAGCTAATGTGAAAGAAAATAATCAGGCCCAACCTATACCCCTTGTATTGGTTGGGCCTGATTATTCGTAAATTGATGTTCCAATGAGTACAAAAGAAAAAGTGGGTTGGATATCTTTTAAAGAAGTTGTAACAAAGTGATAATGATGTGAGAGAGGACACTGTGCAAGCTCCTAGCTATGAACTTATCATAATTAACACGATAAACTATTTTAAAGGTCTTGGTTGTCTGATAAGTCTTAAAGTCCACTGCTTGCGCAACCATCTTGATTTCTTTCCTGAAATTTAAGTAATGTAAGTAAGCAACGGAATGCTTCAACCATAAAGAAATGGGGTTGTAAGAAAAAAGTTATAAAAGATACTTTAAAAAAAATAAATGAGAGTGAAAATACAAAAAAAAAAGTATTTAATAAAATAAGTCATCTAATATTTTTGTAAATGAAAATTGTGACTTAATATAAAACTGAATTTATGATTTATATTTATCATATTCGTCCTATTTTATTCAAATATTTAATTGATGTCAATTAATTAAATAGCTTAACTCGTGTTAATTTCTTAACGCTAGATGTGGAAAAAGAGAAAGGCAGGAAGAGTCAGTGTCATGCTTTTAATTAAACTAATTGTAATTAACAAGAAGACTGTTATGAAATGTCAAGAGTAACGATTTTTCATTAAGCGCTGTAACTCAATTCGTTGCGTTATGCTAAGTGCTTCGTGCAGCATCGTTCTGTTAAAACGAATTTTAAAAACTTCTTTAAAAGAACACTTTGAAGCATTTTTAAATAGTTACAGTTGAAACAAAAATTTTCAGTGACCTGGCATGTGCCCGATTTAGGAACGAGACGTGTGAGGGATCGACCGAGACTGACTCGAGTCCGGTGGTGGGAATTGTTCAAATTTCGATTTATTTTAAAAGAATAAAAAATAAGAAAGAAGAAGAAAAAATCCTCATTTCATCAAATACGTTCTGTATTACAAGAATGATTCAAAGATATTTCTAAACAAATCGGATAAGCAAAATTAGCTCAACGCAGGGCTAAGAATTTTATACTCGTGAAATTCAAATCCTGTTTGACACAATGTTGGTATGACAGAAGCCTATCGTTTACCATCAGACGCACGACTTACTTCGCTTCACCTTATTTCCTAAAAAAAGTTCTATTGTACATATCTTCTTTTATAATACGTTGAGTCTTTTCAATATTTAATCAGGTTATAAAACAGCTACGGGTAGGATGCAACTCGTCACATGCTTTACGTCGTGCCATTCCGTTTTTATTGCGACGCAAGTTTTAAGGGACTTATGGGGCTTCTCGGTTTCCACGTGCCGGCGGAAGGCCAGCGGGCACGTGGTAAATCTTATTAAACTGCATGTTCTTTTTATTTGACATAAACACGAGACGGGTGATAGAAGGGTTATGTAATACTAATAAATAATTAAAAAAACGGTAACGAAATTTGAATTTAGTCAATAAGCATTATCTCTTCAATATTCACTCCACTGTATATTCGCATGCAATAACTGCCCCCATGGCCTAGTGGTATAGTGACGTGGCTTCGAATTCCGCGGAGGGCAATGACTTTGTGTTGTTGTTTATTAGTTAGATTGGGGCGTTACGGGCTGATCACCTGATTGCCTGAAAAGTAAGATGATCCATGCCGCGGATGGGCATGTAAAATTTCAGTCAGGCTTCTTGTCGACGCCATCTAGTGGTGGCTTGGGGAAGTCGTTATTAAGAGGTCGGTTTAATGTCACCGCCTCTGCGCATTTTCACTCTCCTGTCGTGTCGGTTATCCGTCCCATCGGGCTATGAGAGTAAAATGAAAAGTGAGTGCACCTGTGTCTGCGCAAACGCTTGTGCACTATATTATATTCTGCGCACGTGGCTGATCTCTTGTAGATCGGCCGCCGTGGCCGGAATCGGTCAGGAGGACATTATTATTATTCACTCCACACAGCATATTTTCGTAAATATGCCACCCCTCTTATATGTACCTCTCATAGCATATTATTCCTTTCTATTATCTTTCCCACCGCTGGGTATACCTCTTTCCTTTGCTCATCTTGTAATCTTGAGCTTGTGCCTTTGGAATATGGTCAAACACAGTAGGTACACGGATACGGTAACGCTATGGTCATAGATTTTTAACAGTTGAAGTCGGTTACGTGATTCTCGACACCTCCACCAATAGCCGTCTCTTTGATTTAATTGCAAGACCGATATGGAACCTTGCATTCTTTAAATTCAATTAGAAGTATGTATACAGGCCGAGAAAAAGTTATATGTATTTTTTTTTAATAAAAATTTGAATTTTGTGTACAGGCATTATCAACTGAGAAATATTTACAAAATGCCCTTAACGTTGTCATAAAATTGTCGACCGGGGTAGAAATTTAAATAAGGAAGACTGAAGCTGAGTAATTATATTCATATTTAAGCATTTTGTCCAGTATAAGTTGCTTCTAAAGGCCTACTTGCTCAGCTATCGGTACATTTGCAGACTCTACTCACCATGGACCGATCTCTTGTACACTATTTAACCATATTAAAAGGTATTTTAACCTCAACTTGTATACGTAGATAACTAAGGTTGACCAATACTTACAATAATTTTGTCCCAAACTTGCCACCTGTCATAAACCTGCCACTACACATCAAGCAAAATCTACTATAATCATTTTTGCTATTACTCAGTTTTCTGATCTTCACTACCCTCAAACCAAATCACATCACCTCAATTGTATTCTAATATCGGTTATTTAATAAGTAAATGCGTCAAAAACATTATTAAGTATAAGTATTATTTTAGTTATAACAAACAATAAAGTATTGATCAACACGTTGAAACCACAAAGGAAAGAAAAAATGGAATACAAGTGCATTGTTATGCAGCTCCAGTTTTGCAACTATTTCTCATAGGTTTTGCCGTTAATAATGAAAGTTACACAGTGAGTTGGTTGCAGTTAGCAGTCACTTACGCGGAAACTGATACTAGCTGATTAATACCAATATAAGCTTAGCCTGCAATCGTATATGTGATTAAAAATATATTTTTTTGATTTATTATTTAAACAAAATATACTTTCTTTAAACTTAAAAGTTTTTATTATTCATTTATAGGCTTTATTTTAGCTTAGACAATATGCGCTTTAAAGTTAAAATTCAATTTACGACACCATGTTCACTCCGACACTCATTGAGAGCAGGCAGCTTGCCTTAGGCTAGTTTCAAACGGAAAATTTCTGAACGTTATTCGGTGCTAACGCCTTACCCGACAGTGCGTTCGCATGTATCGAAAGTAGGCCATACTGCGACACGTCATCATGTTGTATATTCAAATTCATAGAAAGAGATTAAGCGATATTGCTATGCTATATGCAATGCCGGGTTTAGACCCAATCTTATAGTTCGTGTGTACCTAATATTATAACCAACTATTAAGAGAATCGAGGGTTTCAAAATATGCTAATAGTTCAATATTTTTTTAAAGATCAAACACTGCTTTTCAGGTCTATCGAATTTTGACTGACGATGGTTTACAATCCTTCATCATTAATTTTTGATCTCTCTTAATAAATTCAGTTAATGGCACGCCGGTTATCGTCCCTTTTTGATAAAATAGACTTGATGTGTCATGTTATTTACTGAGATGGATGAAAGTTGATTTTAATGTACAACATAAACCATCTGTTATATAAAAAAAACCTTTATTAACCTAATATGGCATCCAAAGTTCGATATCTTCATAAATAATTTATTCAATTACACAAACTCGCGGGACAGATATAATGACGTAAAATTTATTAAAATCGCTCAATCCGTTAACGAGCTGCAAGGAAGGATAAAGGAAGGATTTCGAGTTCAAAACTGACAGTTACTGGGCATAGGATCTCTATGCCTCAATCAGTTTTAAACTCGCACAGTTCAAAATACAGTATGTAGTGTTATGAATAAATGTGTCGCTTACCATCAAACACACACGTCACGCCACGCCGCCACTGTTTATGTAAACGTTAAAACCTACTAAAACATCAAAATACAGAGAAAATTAAGCAACTCGGTGCTACTTACTTCGTAGATAGTTAATATTTATATAAATAATTTTTCTATCAATAAAGTGCACCTTCTTTTTGATAGAAAAATCATCATGAAAATATTTCACTGACTTAAACGAAAACCTAGCGCTTTTCCTTCCTATTATTAAAACATTTTTAATATTTTTTTCCATCAAACACTTCCTATCTTCAATCGATTGTCAGAGGTCACTTAAATATATGTCCTTAAAAATTGATTATTTAGAGGGTCGACAAGGGGTGCTAATACAGCCAGAGTAGAGTAGAGCGACGCAGCTGCTCCCGCTGCTGAATCGGCCGGCTCGAGCCGGATAAGAACCACGACCTCACACAAAATCGGCGTAAAGTGGAAGTTTTTGCTTCCGCGTTTCGTCCGGTGAGTGAGGCGGCCGGTGGCTCATCCCACTCCCTCCCATTTCTCCCTCTCCCTACCCTTCCTCCATCCTCACCCTCACTTCAACTACCTCTCCCTTTCAAACCCTTAAAAAGGCTGGCAACACATTAGCGCCTTAGAAACTTCTGTGCGACTGGGTATTTTAAATGTGATATTTGGTACACAGGATATTACTTTCGAAAACCATGAACAGAGACATGAACGTTTGCAGAAAAGAAACATTCATGCAGAATTCGCAAATTCAAGCGCTATTCTGAAATTTATAAGATGATAAGATGTTAGTTATTACCTATCATTACCAAATCGCATAAAATTTATTAAAAAAATTAAATTTTAATGACCAATTCGGAACACAAATTGTATAATGTGATACGATAATATAAAAGATTGCTTTCGATAGCAAAAAAGTGCTACATAAACCTGGCTACATACTGGTCCTAAGAATTTTTTTCGTATATCTCTTATTTTACCTATAACAAATCATTTTAACTTTAATAACAGTTGTTACATTTCTTAGTTTGAATAATGTATTCAGTAAATGTGCGTTTGTGAGAGCTTTCTTCTTAGAGCCTTTTTCTCATCTTTGAGCTCATATATATCTAGTAGCATATTGTTGTGTATTTTTGAATTTTCAAAGTAAAAAAAGCAACATTTCGGCATTAGTGTGTTTTAATCTGTTACTATTGCTCTCTGGTGGTTTAACAATAGAGAGCAAAGGAACATTAAACACAAATGTAGGATTTTTATCGGATTTGGTTAGTGCGCGGTCCATGAAAGATGCTTGATTTAAAATGATGAATGATGATGCATGATTTAAACCCCTATAATAAGAGCTAGTGAAATTAACAAAAAGTCGATGGGGGAGGCAAGAAAACTGTCAGCTTTAACATAAAAGGATTGGAATATAAAAAAGAAGAGAAACATTTCCTTTATAGTCCTAACTAGGCTAAGCCTGAAGATGACTGCTGGCGCACTTAAGAAATGATAAGAACTAATCCTTATGTCACTATTCACATATACACTGATAGGCTTTTCAGTACGTAAGACAAAACGTATGCTTAGAAATGTTGACAGCGTAACATACATAATTGATAACATCTGTTAAGATCTGTTAAGAACCTGTCATATATATTAATATATTTAATTAAGACGAAGTTAATAGTAACGATTTCGTTCTTATTTATTATCCCATCTATAAAAATAACATCCTTTACTAATTAGTAATGTGTTACATACCACGGTACACTGGAATCCGCTGAATTAGTACCACGTACCGACGGCAGGCATGTCTCCCGAGAAATGTCGCAATGATGGAAACGCTGACTCTACAATACGAAGCTCGCGACTGAGATAACGCGACGACAAGTCTCACTTCTCTTCATACGAAGAGAAGTGAGACTTGCCGTCGAAGGTGGTCACTAGCTTTTAAATTAAATTGTAACTTTTAATTAATAAATTAATTTTAAGTGCGTCGGTTTTTTTGAGTCTTCCTATGTCGGAACACGTAATTTACGTAAAAATAGCTCTGCAGCAAATGTCAATCTGTTTCCATTTAATTCAACTGTCACTACCAGTTTTATCATCACTGGGGTCAATTCCTAACAATCTAAACATTCCACATAAAAGCTATTTATTGTTGTCGGTCAACAGTTCGTTATTAGTTTTCCAAACAAGCATAGTTTCTAAAGAGCTTTTGGATTATCTAAGTCACATATGCCTATACGGGTGCCCTCTCTTCGTAATCATTAATTCAGATACTGGAAGACTAGGTAACTACTTCAATAATTATAAATTAAATTAAAAATCTTACGAAGAGAGAAGCTGGTTAGTTTATCTTTAATAATTAATTTTTATTATAATGTCAGTAGAAAACATTCGGAGCTGCGTAGATCTGAGACAGGATTAGTATATCAAATTATGACATATTATTTTAATCAATTGATGGCAAGAGAAAATTTCTTTAGAAACTCCTCTTTACTTTTTTTTTCAATTTTCAATTTTAATCATTGAGAACAATTGTGAAATAGTTGAGGAGACATATTAATAATAGAACTTTAAGAATATTTACACCAAATTTACTGATTCTACCATGGGATTATTCATGACTTAAAACAAAAAATACTTGAAATGTCTGTAAAGTTATGTATGGGTGGCAAAAAAAAAATTCAAATCAATTTTATTTTGACAATGACACAAATTTCGATTTTGTCAGAATCATTATTTTTTGAAAATTGTATTTTTTTAATAAGTCATTTGTTTTTTGACGCTTTTACTTCATCCGATGCTTGACAAATATAAACCCAATATTAAATGAAAGAATTAAAAAAAAGTGACTGAGTTGCTCTTAAATTTTCGGCCAGCTTTGGTTAATCGACCGTCCTTCTTGTTCTAACACGACAACGCTTGACCTTAAACTGCTCGATGGACGATCCCCAAGCTATGAAAACTAGGGTTGGAAGTTCTGCGCTATCTACTGTTGTTACCATATCATTAACAGACTTCTAATTTTTCAACATTTGATCAACTTCTTTGAAGAGTTTGTGGCATCGCGTCCATTTAACGTCTTCAAGATGGGTGTAAAAAAAATTACCAGAGTGCTAGCGGAGTTGATACTGCATTGATTGTTAGAGGTCAGGTCCAGAGACAGTGACATTATACCGAACTCTTGGTAACGACTCCTCCAAGTTACCGCTAGATAGCGTCGATGAGTAGTTGAGATCCTCTTACTTTTCAGGCAATTGGGTGACTAGGCCATGGGATCTTCGGGGGCAAGCATGGGCTATATCGGACTTGCACCGACTAAATCCCAACGAAGGGAACCGTTTCGCAAACTTCTGCGATCCCGTGGAGTGACGGTTTTACGAGCCCACTAGGCGCGGTCCTTCTAGCCATCCCAGATTTAATTTTCTAGCTCACGAATTAAAGGGGCCAAAAACCAAAGGTGTCTGTGATTTTGAATACCTGTAATTTTTATAAATAAGTATAAACCAGTATCCAGCTGGAAAGATCTAGCTTTCTATTATATCAGTATAAAATGAAATACAGTAGTATCAGATGTATGTAGTATCAGATTTAGAAACTGACCTTAAAGCACGTGTATCTACGGTTCACATATATTTCACTACTAAAAAAGATCGGGCCGAGCAAACATCGTAATACAATAAAATATAGTAAAGTTACCAAAGTTCGTGAATAAAAGCAGACAAAAGGTAATGGAAATTCTTTAAATAGCACAGATAACGTGAATGAGACATTTAGGGGGACGATTCCGCAGTCTGAACAATAAATTGTTTCTAGTTCAATTAAAACGCTCACTTTTAGGGTTTCTCACAGCGAAATAAGTTTAAACGGTGGACGGATCCTTCTGCAGAGTACTCTTAGGGTTTTTTATGGAGTGGGAGGCAAACGAGCTCACCTGATGGTAATTTATCACAGCTGCCCATGGACATTTGCAACATTAAAGAATTTGCAAATGCGCGCCTTTAACGTGGAATTGTTTTGGAGAGGGAGAGAGAAGAAGGGGGTGGGCCACCGGTCACTTCGGTCACCAAACGAAATGCCGAAGTGCTTGCACTTCACAACTTTCTGTAAGGTCGTGGTAGTTATCCGGTTCGTGCCGGTCCATTTTATGTGTAATTATTAGGCATATACTCGTGTTATCTCAACTTTTTTGGTAACGACCGCAGTCTTAGACCAGTTTTTCCAGTTCGGTCTCAAGTGGTTTAAATATTGTGTGGCACAGTGTTGAAACGAAAAGTGTGCCGCTTTCCATCAAGCATTGCCCATGTCATTACTTATTTAAAAAAAAAAAAAACTATCTATATTGTAAGGAACTAGTATTAGATGCGTGCATATAGTGCACACATAGATGTTTTTCTTCAAAATTGGAATTCTTTCACAAAAAATAATAGACAACTCGCATTTTTTTTTGTTAAAAAAAAAAATAATAATAAAAAAGAGCGAGCCGCGATGGCTTACTTTAAGTATAATAACCTGACATCACAGTGCCACAATTTGAAACTGCCTAATTTTGCGCTGATCGTTAGTCAAATATTTGAGATGATCTCTTCGATGTCTGTATAATCAAAAGTATATCTGATGTCAGTGTTTCTCTGGGAAAAATACCGTTTAAAGTAGAGCATATAAATGCTAGCATATTAATTCTTCGGGACGACCATATCAGGACGTTGAAATCTCTGTAGCACTACAGATGGATTATGCCTGTGGGGCAAAAAACTATACGTAGAACTGAAAAAAAATGTTTATTTATAAATATTATCTCATCGTTCTGTATTATAATACTTTTACAATATTTATAAACTATAACCTTTTCTAAATGTGTATATACCGGTATTGTCAGTAGTAGAGCCACGCGTACACTACGTTACTTCTTAAAACGAATTCAGATCTTTGTATACTTTCTACAGTTCTGTTTGAGATGAAGAAAATAACAATGTAATAAATTCAACCAAAACGTCAATTCTTCGCATGTTTTAGTACTTTACAGTAGGCAACCCTGAATCGTCGAAAAACTTATTTGTTATTTAACCTCGTTCGTAACTGTAGGGTGAAAAAGTTTTGTGACAAATTATAGGAAGTCTTTTTGACTTTCTCACTCACTGGCTGTTTATGTATTTCTTCCTATTCGTGTTGCGCTGGAAAGATAAATATCTCTGAAGAAATATAAACTTTGATAAAATTTCGTAACTTTTGGTAAAAATCGGTCCGGTACTACTTGTTTATTTTACAGTTTCACATGGCATAAATTCATTTTATTATCTAATATAAGCTATGGAAGTAACTTACTTTATTTTAAACAAATACTTCTGACCTATATTTTTATATCATAATTTTCTGACAATATTCACTATTAAAATTTCGCGAAAGTAAGATGTTGAAGATAAACATACAGCTAATAATATAATAATTTTTACGGTGGTAGAGCCACGCAGCGGAAAATTACCAGGACGTTACAGAAAATAGGCGTAAAGTGGAAATGTTTTTGCGTCCACGTTTCATCTAGTGAGTGAGGTGGCCAGTGGCCCTTCCCCTTCCCTCCCTATCAATCCCCTCCCTCCCTCTACCTCTCCGTCCCTTCCGCTTCCTCCCTCTCCCTC
>DWHO01005668.1:0-10174 GCA_018247575.1 Eurytides lysithous rurik | reverse complement strand
TCTATAGCCTCAGAGACATGATCAATACGACTAAGCAATATTCATTTCCCGCACGTCTTGCTAATTTTAATACCATCTCGTGAACATTCTCTGTATGTACATGTCACGTCGTGCCGGCAGCCTCAGATATTCAAAATTAATATCTCGTTTATGTTGTTGATTGTATCCATGAGTTTTTTTTTAATGTGTTATTTTGTCTTGAATGTGTGAATCTTTGACTAACGATGTTAAAAGCTTTATCTTTGACTCTTAATTACGTATTTGTGTACATGTTCGAACGTCTTATTGTTTAACCGAAACCACAAATAAAACACTGATTTTAAAACATTTGTTATTTTCTGGTTTTAAAGTTTAAATTTCTTCGCTTTGGTAACTTAATATGCGTAGTTCCAATTTGGAGAGTCTACCAACGGCTTACTAGGAATGTCCGTAAATTACGTAAATCATGGTTAGTCCTGATGTAGGATGTGCCTACTTACGGTAAGCGACCGTCGCCGTAGGGCGTTGTAGGGCTGTCAAGAAGAAATTAATTTTTTCCACTCTCCCCCACTCCACTCGTCACCGCTTGTGGGAAATCGGTGGTCGTATTGCGTCACCATAGCTCAACGGTGGCGGATGGATTTCACATTTTTTTCGTATTATTTGCGAACGCTCCTCTCGCTTTGAGTGTTTTTCATTAAAAGTTTTCGCGCGCGTTTTTAGAGAAATTTCCCGCCGTTTCACTGAGGCCGGGCTTTTGACACGCTTTTATTAGCTTTCCTTTTTTGTTTTCAATAAAATTCTCCGTGTCTCCATTCAATTAACACCCACCAGTTTTTCATCAAAAATAATTGAGAATTGTTGAGATAACGACGATAATATCGTCTTGATATCCAAGTCACGTGGTGTAGTTTTTACAACATAATATTTGTCAACCTCAATACCTCTCAGACACATCTGGATGGGACTAGTGACAAAAAACGTTAAATTAAAGAGTAGGGGGAAACATTTGCCCTGCAGTGGGAAAGTAAAAGTTAAATAAACAAAAATTATTAGTAACCTAGAAATGCTGATGATTGGAAGCGTGCTTCTTCTCCCATTTAGCGGAAATTACATATAATAACTTAAACCATCTTGGCTGTCGGTTAAACACAACAATTTGGGTGGCGAGAACAGCCTCGGTGCGGAAGATGTGGTTTCCATAGGCGGGAAGGAACATGCTAGATATGGCTTTCGAATTAATTCTCATAAATTTGTTAACTTTTGGTGTTTTTTTTTTCCTAATTTCGAGGATAAAAAGTAACTTTCTCTCCAACTCTCTAATTCGTATACTAAACACATATTAAATATCAAAATGTACCGGTCCGTGGCACGACTGCCGTTTAAAAGATAGAAAACTGTATAAAGTGTAGCATTTTTAATATTTAGTGAGTATTCGGTAAACGGGAGGGAAAACTTCATGCCATTTAAATATATCCCCGCGAGGAATGAAGCGTTATTAATTTAAGAATTAATGTTATTAATAAAACGATTATGAATTTAAGAATAAATATTTCCGCTTACCTCTTGACAGTTACGCTGCATATGTTAAGTGTTTATGTGACTGCGACACTTGTAAATGTTGAATGTTCCTCGTTGTTTTTTTATTATGGCTATTTATATTATATATATTTTGGACGTTGGGCGATAAAGTCAACCGTGTCGGATAGTTATTTACTAACTTACAAACACATGTTGTAATATGCGAAAATATTATTTTAAATAAAGATAAATACCAAGGGACATCTTTCATATGGCTGTCTGGCTGCAAACTAGGCAGAGGCTGTACTTTTTTTTTTGCTGTGGGTAAATTCTACATAGGATAGGATACCTATCTACCTTAGGGGACTTATGTCGGACTCCTACCGACTAAAACCCCACGACCGTCGTTAGCCCTGATAAGAGGTCACGGGATCTCCACAAGAAACGCAACCGTGGCCCCTTAAACTTTTGCTATTTAAAATTTTAAAAGCGACATTTATTCTTTATTTGCAATTTCACAATGTACATATCTTAAAAGGTTGTACTTAAAGATAAATGACACTGTAAACCCAGTATGGGCATAGCAAACATAGATCTTAATATTATTACACTTATTTCTTAAATCTAACAAGACGTGTGACACTTTTATATAATATTCTAGATTCTAATTTAAAAGCTCAGCCTTTGGGGTAATACTCTTTATGCCTAACATCTGCGTGGTGACAGTCCTCTGGAAAGACTTGGATTTCTAGTTCTTCTCAGGATCGACATATTGGGAAGTCGGGAAACTAGACCCGATCATCTACGACCCAAGGACCACATTTATATACGGGTTTATCTCGGAGAACCATGACGAGGTGCACCGGTGTCCTTTCGGCATTTTCTACGAGTAGGGTCAGTTTTTCCCTATTCTTCTAGGTAGCGGCTGTACTATGGTTAACCGGACGACTCATATTAATACTTACATATTTTATTTGCATACTTATATAGATAAGTAACATCCAGACACGGAACAAATATTTATGCTCATCGCACAACACTGTCCTGGGTAGGAATCGAACCCAAAGCCTTCGGCTATACAGTCAAGGCACTATCATTCAACAATTTTAACGAATTTATATTTAAAATAAAATTAATTTACGGATTTCATCACTTAAATTCAATAGACATTTTGTAATATTCTTGGAATCATAAAATTCTTAAAGTTAAATATATCTAAGTATATCAGTATAAAACTTGAAGATACCGCTAGCTCATACTGCGAAGATTGGAGCAAAATAAACAATTTTAAGTTTTTAGGGCAACCCGGATTAACTATAAAATTTGGGACATTAATCAATTTAACTCTGTCCTGTGACCACGGACTCCGTAAAGGGTTCGAAAGGTTGGGAGTTTAAAATCAAATTAGTGGCGATAAAATCCGTAAATTAGTTTTATTTTAATGATGTGTAACAATGTGTAGTGTGTGTGTGTGTATCTATGTGTGTCTGTGTGTGCGTGCGTATTTGAAACCATGATATATACCAAGATACATTTGTTTTGCAATATAAATAATCTCCACTTTAGTCATTATAAAACTTTAGCATACGGTTTAATTTAGTACTACCCACACCACTAAATAAGAGTTCTCAAACTGGTAGAACTCCTTTCAATATCTATTTTATGTGCAACTCGAATAATCGCCGGCTCAATTACGACCGCCACGCGTATACGGCTGCTATATCCTCCCAATCACCTACACCGACTACTTAAAAAGCACTCGAGGCTTTAACGCGCTAAGGATATTAGGCAATGGCGCGACTCTGCGTCGTCTAGTCACTTTTTTTTCTAACTTCACACCTCTGGTGTACGTGCGGCATATGTAAATAGACCGGCCAGAACCTTTTTCGTACACATTCAAATACTTCAAATTCGTTGTGGTGATTAAATGGTGTAAACGTCTGAAGGTTGCAATACGGCTGGAAGGGCGATATTTAATTGAAAATCGGGTACGGCGGGTTCCCCCAAAACCATATCATCGTTTTGAGGTAGACGGTGCCAGGAATAAAAAATAAAGGCGTTGGTAATTATTCTAACGGCCTATATATGTCCCACTGCTTGGCACAGGCCTCCTCTATACAGAGGCACAGGCCCTACTCCTTAGTAGGGCAAGCCGGGCTTTTGCGCTTGTATGGTAGTACCGCCACTGGGTATCCTAAGTCTTTTAAAGTACGAATACATAAGTAAAGTTTCACCCGCTTTCTAGGGCTGTTAGGTACATAAGAAAGATACACCTGTTTAAAATATTGTAAGCTGGTACATCCAGCAACTCGGCCATCACTAGAAAAGCTTAGAACGCTTTTTTGGTGAGCCATTCTGTAAAACGTAAAAGTACTGCAGGTGCTGCATCGTAAGTTTTCGAATCTTAATATTGCTCGGCTTAGTTTTTTCTGCGAACACATTCGCTCTAATCCCGACACGGAACCCTAAAATGGCGTGAACTCGTTTAAGGACTTGCTAGAGCGGAGTGCCGAAGCAATGTTGGCGTCTAACTGCCATTGCCTTTTTAGTTATTAAAAGTTATTTATTTATTTAATCTTAAAAAAAACATAATAGACATTTATAAATGTAGCAAACCCATTTAATTTGTGTAAAAGTAATGTTTACACAGAGACAGGTAGGTGTGTACAAACTACTAAAGAACATAGTTTTAATACATAATATCTTTTTATCGACCATAATGGTATTTTTGATCGAGATAGATGTTTGCTGATACTTTTATTAGACCAATGTTGCAATTAGGTGGAGATAAAATATCCCATACGTTATAAACATCTTTTATAAAATCTTTTACAAAATCTATTAATTTCTTCACATCCAAATCGGGTGCGACGGCGGAATCGCGAAAAAGATTTTGCCATAACCGAATATTTTTCCGTATGGGAACCGAACCCACAACAATCAGTGCAATAACAGTTGACAATGCGGGCCTTTAAACCACCGAGCCATCCGTTCAGTCAAAAAATTGTGATAATGAAGAATATTCATTTTCGACCGCAGAGTTATGTGCCGGTTCTCTTTACAAATTTAAATTTGTGGGCGTTTGCGAAAAACAAGTTTGAATGTAATAAAAATATTTTGACTTCAACTTTGCCTTTGATTTACATCGTACAATGGGCCGCCCAAGTAGCGACGGTTTATTCATAAACAAACCCGCGAGTTTGTTGTGGATTTACACAGAAGTTGACAAGTTTTTTTTTGTCATTCACTACACAATAATCATTTAAAGCTTGAACGTTTACGCAATAACTTTAGGTCATGAAGTTGTGTTTGAAAATATTTTATGTAAAAAATAAGAATTGACTTACATTATTCAGTGTGAGAAACTGTTTAATTGCATAACCTACTGATGTTATACATGCGGATATTATATATTGCAAAGTGAAACTAATTTTATCGCATTTTATCTTCTGGTTTCAAGTGCAATGTCGCCATCTTAATAACAGGGCATAGAGAAATAACATCCTTACTCTTTTGGTGACGTGCGCAGCGCAGAACCGTAAAGTTATTTTATTATTGACTTTAGCTTTAAAAAATAATGTATGTATGTGTGTGTAATTAACAGACGTTTCCTTAACTTTACAGAGACTGTAGTATATAAATGGTGATTAATTATTGAGAACCCGGGCCCAATACAATAATAATGATCGGGAACCAACAAAAATATATTACTATTATACACTCGTTAGTTTTGTCCATTCTCTGTCGCCTCACTGCGGTTGTTGGAACACTCTCAAGTTAATTATCTGGTGCTATGTGAGCCGATAAATCAAGGTGCGCGAAGACGCGTTCCCATCTTACGAGAAATTACTGATGTTGCAGTAATCCCACCGGGGCTAAAGCTTTCCTGGCACGATGACTCAGCCCCCTCGTGACGTTCGTCGGTAAATCAATTCTCGCTCATATCCCACTTATCCGATACTTTGTAATGAGATGTTTTTAACCGACTGCTCGCAAAAAGCGTAATGTATTTAAAGTAAAGTTACGGTGTGTTGTGCGGGTGTTTCTTTTTCGACATCTCACACACGGCCGTCTGATCCCAAACTAGACAGAGCCTGTGCACTTTATTTATTCTACTATAAATAATTAACCTCTTACATTAAAGTATATAGATAGAATATAATGCATAGAAAAAGGTTTCTTCTTATAAGAAAATATTTTTTGTCTTCAGACCTTGAAGCATTTATTATGCTAGCATTGGCGATGGTACATTTTAAATGTCCTTCGTACCGGAGAGCCCTTGGTTACCTTATTCACGCAAAAGAAACCGTGGGGTCTATCCAATTCGTGGAAACTAGCATTTCCACGGCGATCCGATGAAGCTTTACAGAGCCGCATAGGTTAAAAGCGTCAACGTCAGTTAAGATAAGGCAAAAGAAACGATAATGGCCTTTTAGTTTTTCCGATCTGCTGTCCACTGCAAGTATTTGACGTAAATAGTGCAAAGAAGAGAAAGGCCACCTGAGAGCGATCCGCTAACCCAGCAATGATGCTATGACACTACCACAAAATAGCGTGATACTGTGTAAATGGTAAAATTTGCCATTGGACACCAGAGACGTTGCCGCCTCCGATCCCTGGCTATTATGGGGAGGAATATTTATAGCAACTTGTTATTTTTGTGTCGGGGCCCGAGAGCGTAAATAGAAGTTGAGTGGACCGCCACTGGAGACACGTAAGTGTGACGCTTAGTGTGTTTTGTGGGTTCCGTGGCTAGAATAATGGGAAAAGAAACGCCAAGCTGTACTCAATATACGCAATATATCTTTTGCGTTCTACAGTTTACATAACATGTTATTAGTATATGTATCACTACAGACCCTGTTGGGCTCTGCAATTTACGAGAGAAGGACGTATATTTATTTTATAAAATATACTAAGCCCCCCTATAACACGGTAATCTTATAACGCATTTTCATATTACGCGATTTCAGCCCTTCGTATAACAAGGGTATTCCCCCTTGTAACGCGGGGATATCCCACTTTATATTTCTATACTGTGAAATTTTACTACAAATGCATAATCCCCTTTAACGAGAAAAGTTAAACGTCAATCATTTGTACATAACGCGTTATACGGAAATACTCATACAACGCGTTTTTGATATAACGTGGAATCAATCTACTGTAGTTAAGTAAAGTAGATTGGTTCCACGATTACTGTACTTAAGTAAATATTATTATTAATTGTTTTTGTCTATCACTATCTTATCATCTAAATAATCTATTGCTATGGACGGACTTATTCATCTTCTCACTATGTAAAAAAAGTTAAAAATTCAAATAAACCAAAATCAGTTTCATATGATAGTATTAGTAAAGTGGAAGTGGAAGTGTCTGTGCTTCCGCGTATCGACCGGTAAATGAGGTGGCCGGTAACCCACTCCCCCTTACTCTCCCCTTCCCTATTCCCACTTTAAAGGCTGGCAACGCATCAGAAATTTCGTTGATGTTGCGAATATCCATGGTCAGTGGTAATCGCTTATCATCAGGTGATCCGCTTGCTCTTTTGCTGACTCCATAAAAAAAGGTTCAATTTGTTAACAAATTAAGTTTATATGTATATGTTTATATGACATTATCATGTTTTCGACGGTGGTAGAGCCACGCAGCTGTTCCCGCTGCTGAATGGGCCGGCTCAAACCGGATGAGTACCACGACCACACAAAAAATCGGCGTAAAGTGGAAGTGATTTTGCTTCCGCGTTTCGTCCGCTGAGTGTGGTGGCCGGAGGCCCTTCCCCGTCCCTGCCCTTCCTCCCTCTCTCACTATTCTCCCTACCTCTTCCTCCATATCCTCCCCTCTTCCGCTCCCTCTCTCCTCCTTTCTTCTTGTGCACCTTGCCTTGCAGGTTTCAGTAGATATCTCAACGACTACTGAATCGTTTGAAATAATATTTTTATTTTTAATTTAAGTTATTTTTAGCAACAACCTTACCCTATGTTGACTTATACAATTTTTTTATCGTATAGACGGATGTGGAGGAAGATTTATGATTATCATACAAAGGTCTAGTTTATGAGGCTGTTACGCTACGGAACCCTATTATGCAAAACCTCCTCGCGCCCGGCCGACCTCTATATAATCATACAGCACTGAAACTTCCATTTCCCCGATATCTTTCGGCTCAGTCGTCCCAATTTCGCTGGCGAAAGTTCCGCCGTTATTTTCGCACTGTTTTCCATTTTCGATTCGTTGAAACAAACCGAAGAAGATCTCTTTTTTGGTGTTGTTTTTGTCGTCTTTGTTAGTTATGAGAGTAGATCATGGACAAGTGCTTAACTTCATGACTAATGAATACCGATGTATACTAATTTATTCATATACACTCTGGGTGCTAAGTATATTTTAGATCGTGCGGTTCAAAATACTTATGATGTTATGGCCTAATTTGTCGCTTATCACCCAAAGACTAGTCCAGCTCTAATAAAGAAGTTTTTTGCAAGTTGCAAGGCACTCAACGCGACATGTTAGTAACAGGGCTCTAGTCGTCATTTCCTAACCAGTCTCTAAAAGAACCTCGCTATGTTTAACAGTCATTCCGCCTTCAGTTAGGATTAAGATATGTACGACTTCATCCCGGTCTGAAGGGCAAAGGAGCCAGCGTAACTAGAAATGTCTTAAACGGTGGTAAAGCCACGCGGCTGCTCCCGCTACTGAATGGGCCGACTCGAACCGCATATGTACCACGACCTCACAGAAAATTGGCGTAAAGAGGAAATGTTTTTGCTTCTACGTTTCGTCCGGTTAGGGAGGGGGCCGGTAGCCCATTCCTCCCTCTCTCACTCCCTTTCCTATCATTTCCTCCGTCCCGTCCCCCTTTTTGCTCCCCCTCCTTTTCACTTCTCCTACTTCCTTCTTCTTTTCCTCCTTCTTTCAAAGATTCCCCCCTTAAAGGTTGGCAACACATTTTCGAATTGCTCGTTGTCAGTATAATCCATAAAAAAATGTCATACTCGATCTAAATTCTCTTAATGTAATGAAAAAATTATAAATGGCAAATCAACGGCTGATTTTTATTGAAATAAACTAAAATATTAATCGGCAATGGCTGATTAGTATTCCAATTTCAAATTATAAAAGTCCGTTTACAGCAAATATATATCATACAAAAAAAGATAGATTAAAAAACATCTCTTTTTTTATTTACCCACATTATATAAGTATGAATAAATAATCTGGTATTAGGTTTCCGGTATTATGACGTTATAAATTTAAGGAAAAAATTCAGCATTAGAGTTTCGCTACAAAGGGCAACCATGTTTAATCCTCGCTCGCTCCAATTTTTTTTAATACACCCAATTAATGGTCAGGGGCAGCTCTGTTTCGTCTCGCTTAGTAGCCGCCCCCAGCTGTTGCTACGGCAACCGGTATTTCCTGAAATATTTTTATAAATAGCGTCCACGAGCGTCGGCGGCAGCCCTACTGATTCGGAGGTATTTGCAATGTTTTTAAATCCAGTAACGCGCGTGTACTGTCGAGTTCAAAATCCTTATAAATTTGATATTTACGTAATACAACGCCTTTTTGTGACATCGTGCACGAATGTCGGTGTGAGAAAGCAGGTACAATTCGAAGTTACAAATATGATTTTGGAGTAGCTCAAAAATTGAAAAGGTGAAAAGGTCATTCATACAGTACATTCGGGTAAATATTTACTTACGGGAAAAACGGTCTAACGTATAAGGACCTAAATACTTTCTGATGTATATTTTTAGGCTTATTTAAACCTTTAGTTTGCAATTATTTAAACTGGGATTCTGTTGCCTAAAGGCTTTTAGAATTTCTGACACAGCCTTTATTATACTGGGAAAATCAGAAAGTAATATTAAATACGAATCCGCGAGGCAGGCCTGGCTGTTAAATAAAATAGAAAATTTTAATAAATGAAATGTACCACGAAGTAGGTAGCTTTATTCTCAGAGCGTTATGGAGGTGTATCGCGTAAGCAATATCTATGCATTAGGAGAATGAATATTACCTTGTCGCGTTTAATTAGGGGCCGGTCTCAAATTAAAGTCCACGGTGCGCGTTCACGCCTTATTTAACGACCCCCGGCGGCTGCGGGGTCGTTTATAGAAAATGAATCGCGCCGTTCAGTTTGTCGGAGTAGGCAGAGAGGTTTTTTAAGAACATTCTAGACGAGAAAAGCCGTGCGTCCAATGGCAAGCGACATCCACGCCTGTCCATATTTGTATTTATTTATTTATTTATTAAGAAAACACATTGTATTTGAATTACATTCATAAATGTCGTGCTATATTCATCAAAATCATCGAATATAAAAAAAACATGCTTTTTAGTATTAAAATAGTAATTACTCATTAAAGTAGATGTCAAATATGACTTTTTTTTCATATTAAACAAGTACCGTACTTATCATGATAAGACCTATGCTGCCGTCTTCATGCAAGGATTAAGAAGGTTATATCTCTGTCAGTGGCGGTACTACCATACAAGCCAAAAAGCCCGACTTGCTCTACTAAGGTGTAAAATTTATAAATCTTAATTAGCCCGAATAATTTATTTTTAAATTTGTGCGTTGCGAAGAGTTAGGGCGAGTTATTCGTCATCTCGCACGAAAAAATCTCGCCCGATCGGGCGACTTGGCACCTTTCGAATTTACCTAATATTT
>DWHO01005667.1:0-10177 GCA_018247575.1 Eurytides lysithous rurik | reverse complement strand
TTATGACACTATTTAATAATTTAACTGACATACCCCAAAGATCACCGGTTTTTTTTAAGTTTAATGTCTTGAAAGTTGTAATTATATCTTCTGATGAAACATATTTAAAGAAAAAAATATTGTTATTAATGCTAATATTACTTTCTAGTTAAAAGACTCTTTCATTTCAGTGTTGATCAGTTTTACGATAACTTTAAGTAAAAAACCGAGTTGGCTTTAAAAAATCTTTGAGCCCTCGGTTGAGGTTTATACTCGTAGATATTTTTCCAGCTGACTCCTTGCCGCAAATTAAAAAGCAGATTCTGAAACTTTTTTTTTCTCCGGGCTGAGATACAATTTTAGTTTATTTCAATTTGATACACTGTGGCATTGTGTTAAATTTTATTGTGCCAATCGGCCCGCTAAAGTTTACGACTGACTCGAATCGGCTCATCGACCTACTAATTTAGTCGTAATTACTCCCTATCAGTTCTAAGCGACCTTATGATACAATATTTTATTTAATTCAATAAATCAGCTGTCTAAAGCTTGTGCCAGATATAAAACGACTCTCGCACTACTCGAGACAATTCTGTCTTCGACCATTGTGACATCATGGTACTTTTCATTGTACCAGTCAAGTTGCTTCTGCATGACAGACGGGAAAAAGCGGGTCATCGCGGTTTTAATATAAATAGACATTATTAGTGCTTTTTAAAAAATGTGTATGTGGCACATCTTTATATTTAATTCCATACCTCGGCCGGCTGATGCTTTGTTAGATATACATCGACCTTTCCATAACACAAGGCAATTCGTTGTCAAGTATTACGACATTCGGGCATTGTTCTCAAAAATTTTCATCGAATCATGTTTAATGGTCTACCCAATAAGACTATTACTACTATTTCTTTAGTACCTTGACAAGTACAAGCTAATTAGCCCATTCAACGATAAAACAATTAAAAAACAAAAACACAGAGTCGTTGGCCTTTGCGGGATTCAAACCTAAACGATAAGATTTTAAAGCACGGACTTATAAGACTAGGCCACTAAGGCAGTTATATTTACTTAAATACATATTTATTATCATATATATGACAAAGTCGGACACCGACTAATATAGTAGGGTTTCCATTTCTCTATTACGTTTAAATTTTTCCGGAAACTAGCCTGTTGGCCGCATATACATAACACAGAACAACTTTTGAAGTAGCATTAAATACAAAATTACCTGTTCTTGTAGTAAACTTCATTCAATTAATTAATGGGATAAACTTATATTAATAAAATACATTTAAAATTGGCGTATACATTTAGCTTTATTGTTTTAAAACTGACAGTTTATACAGGTAGCATAAAATATAATTAACAAAAACAAAAAAATAATCAAAATATGGCCTTCGAGAGTCTTATTTAAATTGATTTAAACATAGACAATATTGCCGCATTCGTCAGATGCAATAAAACTTCTCTTCGTTCCCGTTTTACGCTTAAGAAGAATGAAAAAAGAATGAAATTACGTAGCGCGAATTCCGCAGAATAAAATATATCCCACGAGGGAATCCTGGTCTAAGAAATTAATATTTTATGGCTAGAAGATAGATTTGTTCGCTGCGTTTTAAAGACCAAATGTTATATCAATAGTATAAGGACACGGAAAACTCAAATAATACATTAATAATATTTTTTTTTAGACTACATCCGTAAAGGTCCTACGGTTAAGACTTTTACAGGTGTAGTCCTTTCAAGACCTTTTAGGGTATTAAGTTTTGTTTATGTTTTTTTAATAGGCCATGTTTATCATGAACTCCAGTCGAATGATTTATTTAACAAAGGTTTTATTTATCATCATTATCATCGTCATCATCACCATTTCCATCTGCTGCTGAAATTCGTCAGAGATGGAGCATCAGGTCGATTAATATATTTTAATTGCTATCTTATTAACGAAATCAAATGCAAACATGTCAATACTGTACGATGCCAAGATATAATTAGCTCCTTCTATATACATATAACTCGGCAAATGAATTTTTTTGATCATTCTTCATTTGTCGTTAGTTATCATTACCGTGTCTTAACCATGCTTTTATGTAAATAGAAGTTAGGAATTATTTTATATAAATATGGATACTAGGGTAATAACCGCTAAATAATATAACACTGAATTTATTTTGTCCTTGAACTTCAAGTTACCACCTGAAGTTCAAAGTTTACTTTACAGTAGTCACGATTTTACATTAGTGTCGTCTACGCCCTTGCGTGCTGCAATGCGATAAACATTTTTAAGTTAAAAACGTCTCAAAGCATGAAGGCAGAATTAATCAAGATGAAGTTATGGTATAAGAAATTTTTTTTAATTGGACTAAGCCAGGTCATAAAAGAAACAAATGCTGCGTTTTCATTTTATAACAAGGCAAAGCTGTGTATAAATATAAACACATTACACAACAATGATTGATTACTAAGCACATTAAATTTAAAGTTTGCTAAAAGAGAATATTGTTCGGTTCCGTTCCTGTTCAGTTTGCAGGTAGCCTACTGTTGTTAGCTTTTGTGGCCCGTATTAACTACCTATCTTCTAATAAGTAGTAAATACGTTCGTCTGCCTATATACTTTGATAAGCATATAAAAAGGATACATACGGTGCGGGGAAAATTAAAAAACTAATTTCATTTTGGTTCTCCCTGTTTGTTGGTTCTCCTTCATCGAGAACTCAAAGAATGGAAATACTCGTGTATACAGCATAAAGATTTGTTTCGCAAATATTAAACATTTTCTGCTGCCGGATAAGTACCATGTCCTTACACAAAATCGACGTGAAGTGGAACTGTTCAACCGTTTCCAAAAAAGGAGTTTCTCAATTCGTACCTCATAACTTTTTACTGAGCGTATCGATTTTGATTATTCTTATTATATTTGAAAGCTGGTCCTTTTCGTGTGTATACTTATACAATTATTATCATTACTATGTCAAATGAAATACCGCTTTGTAATATAATGTCATTTGAATACTCATTTTTCACTTCGTTTTCACTAAAAAACTCGTTTCTATCACATCGGCTAAGTTTATTTCGTCGGGTTTAATTGTAAATTATTACACTGGTAGAACTAGAAATAATTTTTGGAAGATGTTTGCTTCAAGAAACTTGAGGAATTAAATGTTTAGTCTTTACAATGCTAGTATTCATTGCACATTTTTTTGTTTCTTTACATCAGCAAAACCCAAATGTTTTTTCACTTAAACCATTTTGAACTTGATTTTTTTATCATATATGCCTCTACTCGTCAATATTTAAATTCTTGTACATTTACCAACAAGAATCTGTAAACATATTTTGACGTTACACAAGTAAAATTTCGAAGCCCGAGGTTCGAAGTTTCCTGTGAATTTGTCTAAGCATAAAGTTACATGACTTAAGGAGAGGAATCTACAGAGTTTTGTAAAGTTTTAAAATGTGTAAATTCATATTTTTTCAATCTTATGATATATGCTCCAACAGTCTCGTTACATTGGACTTCTTTTTTTTGTTATATTGGATTGAATTTACTGTTACAACGCAAGCGAGGTCAAACGTTTGGTAGCGGCTTCAATCGATGACTTAGATATAGATAATTAACGAGGTTCCGGAATGTTCGACTTTATCTTCTGTATAAAAGTTGTAAGGAAAAGCAGATAGTAGCAAGGACTAGCGAAGTTATGAGTTTTCGAATACGAATGGTATTATGCTTTTGACTGCAACGCTCTATTATAAATTACCGGTTTCTACTATACCGGGAGACAAATTCTGACATTCCCACAGATGCCAGATAGATACAGTTATCTATTGTATTAATGCAACATTTATCGAGTTTTATTTATTTTTATAAAACTAAAATCAACTTTTTTTTAAGAAACAAAACCAAGACGAGGCGACCAATTTGTATGATAGATAAATATAACTTGGCAATGCTTCCAACTCATCGCTAGCGTCAGAAAAAATATCTTTCCAACTTCTACGCAACAATTCTCACAGATTACTTGAAAGGATAAGCTATGGAAGTAATAGTAGACGGATTCTGCGAAAAAGTCGACACCGTAAGTCTTTGTAACATTTTAAAATGTTCGGTGGATTAAGCCTTGAGACCATCAATGTTACTGGTGAGAGACTGTAAACTGCCATGAAAGTAACAAGTTCTCCCCTGCTAGGCAACATTAGATGCTTTTAAAAATATTCCTTGGTTCTATGTCTTGACAGTCGTCAAGCAATTGTTCATTGAGTCAAAAGTTGTTAGCAAAAATTGTTAATATTTTGCTTATTTCATTTTGACTTTTGATTACTTAAGACTACTTGGAGCTTACTTTGTATTATCATTATTAACGCAATGAACCTAAAGATGATGATGATGATGATTTCTTTCACGAAAAACAAAGGATTTGATTCATTTATATTGAAAAGCGACATAAAATAGTTATCGAAATCCACGCGACGTAACACTAATACGTGGGTATATCTATCTTCCTAAATAAAATAATGGTTTTATCAATACATAGCAAAGCTAAAACGATAATATCGGACGAACGGCGAAAAAGTTGTTTGTAACCATTAACTCGAGGGACTATAAATAGGAATGATTTTACCGCTAACGATTTATTTGCGTTAAAGAACGGATGTTTATAGAAATTACTAGGCTTTTTCTGTGGTTTTCCTCACGGGTATTTGTTATCGGGACAATTTGCCTGTAAGTTCCTACGTCACTTTTTATCTTTTTAGGAAATTACACAATGAATTTAATATCTTAATTTAGAATAATAGACAGTTGACAATGTTTATTTATGGTAATCAAATCGTGCACAGTGAACAATATGGTGTTAGCATAGTTCAGATAACAAATGATGTGAAGGCTTTGCTTTCTGAACATATTTACGCCATATAGGATAAATTACCCATTGATGACCGTTTGGCGCAGATGTTAAGCTATTGGCATCGACATCGTAGGTCGTGGGTTCGATTCCCACCCGGGGCTAATGTTTTTAAGCACTACAAATATTTGTATCGGATCTGGGCGTTTGTCCGCGTAAGATTTGTAAAACGCCCCTATAACACAAGACATTTCAGTTTTAAAATAGGGGCAGCGTTTTTCAATAAAAAAATATAGAATGCTTTAGGAGCATTTTTCGACCTATCCAAACGCTTTGACTGCGTAGCTTGTCAAGCCTTTAAATATATAACCCAATATATAGCCCAACTTAAATTAAATATATACGTGACCTTGAGCTTTAAGTTATGGCTTTTTTCTATAAGTGATATGTATTCACCTGCATCACAGTTGGTGTCCATTGGTGTCCACAAGGGTCTGTGCTTTTTCCTTTTGATTTTTACTTTACTTTGACGATTTAAGTTTTAGTGCAAAGAATTAAGGTGTCATTGCACTTTTTGCTTTATTTGTGAAGGCATCCTATCACGTTTGCTTCTTTGTAAATAGCTCTCAACTAATTATTTGTCATAAATTTAAGTGACAACAGTAAAAAGTTCAAAATTACAGCTTTCTTCTTAGTGACGAAACTGTAAATCTATTTGACTCGAAAGCTCCAGCAGAATCCACATCTCTTAATAATCTCACTAGGTACTCCTACTAAGAGTATAAAGAGAAGGTACTTTTGGAACAGAGCTGTTGGAGCCAGATACAGGAGTTAGAGACAGAAATAAAAGTACATTGGAATTAATCCTACTGGATTCTATCTCTGACTCAAACGAATCGACAGCGTCAATTTGTATTAGCTCAAACAAAAACAGAGCATATTCGGTTGCTTTCTATAAAGATTTGAAAAGGTTTTAAAAAAAAATTTTCAAATGCCATTATCATTATAATAATTGTGATTAACGTATTCTGCTGATTGTTTTTAATGAAACAATTAAGGTAATAATTATTAATTACACTAGTACAATATCAATACAAAATGCAAATCGTAGCAACAGACGGAAAAAGTCTATTGTTATATCGATTTACGCGCGTTTTTAAGGAAATAATATCGCTTATACCTACTTAATAGTTTGCACAGAAATTAACATGAGTAGAAAAGCATCTCAGAAAAGTATAAAAACCGAAATCCCCCTCAGAAAAACTGCAGGCAAATCTTTGCAAGAAAGAAATTTAAACGCAGCTATATCACTACAAATTTGTGAAATATTTCCATACCGTTTATTTGCATCTGTACTTAACACTAAAAAAATATCTTTTACATCGTAAATTCATATCAAACACGAATGAAGTCACTACATTCATAAAAAAAAAATTGTAAAAATTAAATCGCGGTTGAACATAACAGTGGAAGGTAAAATAAAATTTCAATTTAAAATTTACAAATAGCAAATAGCCGCTCGGAGCAGCAAAACAAAAGTTCTTCTATATAAAGTTTAATGTGGAAGACAAACAAATTCTTACCATAAATCTTTAAAATTTATTTTCAACTTCCAGTTCTATGGCAGAGCAAAGTTAAAAAACTCACTTTAAAAGTTTTTATTTGTCGCTGTATCAAGATTGTCGGACTTCAGCAATCTTCATAACTTTGAATAAAAATTTTTTGGCGTTAAAATATTGTTGTTTGAGCACATGTGTAGGTGAAATAAAACACATTTTCACAAGTCTAAATCGATATTTGTTGTGTTATATGGAGAGAGAGAGAGAAGTTTGTGTCAATAGTTCGATAAACAAAACAACTAGGAATTTATTCTTTTAGGACATAGTTCGTCCATTGTCCACTATAATGGATAAACTCTTATGTGCTTTTACAGTGGTAGACCCACGCTGCTGAATCGGCCGGCTCGAACCGGGTACGTACTACGACCTCACAGAAAATCGGTGTAAAGTGGAAGTGTTTTGCTTCTGCATTTCGTCCAGTGAATAAGCTAGCCTATGGCCCATCCCCCTCTATTTTCTTCCTTCCTCTCTCACTCCCCTTCTTATCTTACCCTTTTTCCATCCCCAAGGGGGGCCTATTGCTCCTACTCTGCCATTCTTCTCCCTCCTCCTTTAAAAACGGCTGGCAACCCATTTGCTAGTTCTATAATGCTGCAAAAGTCCATGGGCAGCGGTGATCAATTACTATCAAGTGTGTCGCTTGCTCGTTTGTCTGCCTAAATCGTCAAAAAAAAACAAGCATCTCCAACGTTGAAGACCTGTTTCGTTTGGATAGATATCGATAGAAACAGATTCGCAGTATCAGCCAGCCGCCAGCAGTGGAGAGGCATTTGAAGAAGAAGAATTAGAAGGACATACGAGTATAGCGATGAGATTAAATGTAAAAAACAGTGCCATGAACACCTGTTTGCCTGTACTGCACTCGTAACTTCATTTTGATAGTAATGATTATGATTGTTGACAAATTAATAATCCTCTAAACCCAGTAAATACACTCCTAATTCTATCCTAGTAATAGCAGTGCTTATATATAACCGAATACCGACATATACGCTGAGTCATTTAACAAATTCAAAAAACTCTTATTCAAGCTGGGTTTCAATCTTTCAATAGAATTAAATGTCATTTTTACATGTTTTCGAAACCATACCATACCTGTCTCATCATCATTACTATCTTTATATATAAAAGAAAGTCGTGTTAGTTAAACTATTTATAACTCAAGAACGACTGAACCGATTTAGCTGAAAAATGGTGAGGAGGTAGCTTAGAACCAAGAGACGGACATAGGATACTTTTTATCCCGTTCGGCCGCGTTCCAGTGTGACGTGACATAAAACGTCAAAGAGAATACAAGTCAATATAAAATGTCGTATAACAAAAACGCATCTGACATGGATAACAAAATGCAAATGACAGCTAAACGTAAATTTGTCAATTATAAATTTTGTCAGAAATCAATAATCATCAGTAATTTGTATTCTCTTTGAATAATCATTAACAACACCACGACCAAGATGATCGAATCTTTCCTGACAAAGCCGTAATGCAAGAAGGATACGAAGCATTGCGAATGAGAGGACTGATGAAGAACAAGAAATTTCCCGTGAAGAGCGCCGCGTTAGTATGGCTCGACTTCGTACTTCTCAATCACAAGAGCAAAGCGAGGCAGCCCGTGAAACGGCTCGGTTGGCAATGCGAAATCATCGAGCGAACAACAGAGATCAACAAGCAGCTAACCTTCGACGCACAAGAAGAGATTTATCAAGTACTGATTTGAATCGAGCAGCGTTTAGATACGATTGCAGCACTGATTACTGCTTGCGTCCTAGCGTTTGCATTGGGCCTATGGACGTTGTTTGCGAGTATTGTGATGCATTGAAGTTTTCCGGAGAAACGTCCACATTGTGCTGCCTTAGTGGGAATGTGAAATTGCCATTATTTTCTCCGCTACCTGAGCCATTGCGTTCATTGCTTTGTGGCGAAACACCCGAATCACGTCATTTTCTTGCAAAGTATATAAATTAAATGTTTGTTTTTCTTTTTTCATGCTGTTCTCCTTAAGTTTGTCACATTTATTTAGAATATTTAGGTTTAAGTTATATTGTAGATTTATTGTAAACAAACGATGGTGAATCTTAATAAGAAATGCTTTGCTGTAAAATAAATAGTAAAATACAAGCTGACAGGCAAAAGGGTTCTCAAACTTTAAAAAAATTATACAAGAGAAAAAAGCCGTTCCAATGATTTGGAATGAAGTATATATAAACATTTATTAATTTATTTTATCTTTTATTTATTTATTTATCTGTTTCTTCTCTGTGAATCGCTTACATACGAGTATGTAACGGGATCTATCTCTATTAAAAATATAGTAGAGATATATAGTAAATACGCCGACTTTGCCTTTCAAAACGGAACCTATGTTTCTGTTCTACACGACTGGTTAATGGGCATTTAACGCAAATGTCCGGACGTCTTTGTTTTCTTTGATTGTAAATGGCATTTTGATACGGCATGACAAAGACATATTGTCTTTGTCATGCCGTTTCAAGAAGAAAGTCTATCCCTTCCTTAAAGGCCAATGATACAGCAATTTATATGTCTTATGTCTTCTGTAGACTGATGTTTGTGCTTTCATTCTACGTGACTCTGTAAAGCTTCATCGGGATACCGAACCCGTAGAAATGCTAAGTTTCGACGAGTTGAACAATTACTGTGATCTAGCAATGCGGGAAACCCACATGGGGTTTTAAAAATAGTAGAAGAAGTCTCAATTAAACCGAGTTAAATATAATATATATTTAACTCGGTTTAATTGAGACTTCTATTTATGAAATAGACCTTTGTAATCAGGATATAAGACACCATTCGAATGCCATGGATGTTATTTTTTTTAAAGATAGTACTTTATTACTACGAAATTATTACTTTGCCAATTTTCATCCTCTTCCGTGATCGCATTAGACTGTACAAGGGTTACAAAGTTTTCTCTTCAGGTATAATATATCAAGGATTTACTACGAAAACCTGTAAAATAAATTTAGTTTTGAGTTATTAAGTGTTAAAAGTTATCATTATGCAAGAAATTCAGTCGGTGCTACATATTTAAGTAGTCTCAAGTCAGGACATATATGAAAGATCATAATTTTGTGTACGACGATTAAAAACGATTGATAATTTTGCACTTTTTTACAGGTTTCTTGTCGCTAACTTTTATACAAAACCCGTAAAAAAATTAATTATGGCCTTTGCAATTTTTGTCGATCAATTATTGGTCAATTGATTTAATTTATCAGTTGGGATAACTTTACTTTTTCGGTATTGCTAGTATATAAAGCATAAAAGTAAGTATTTTTTTGTGTTTAACACATTTTAAAAGAAATTGCACTAAAGCGATTTTCGCATAGATTTCGCTCAAATCGCGAATATATAGTATAATAGGACCAATTATATTAACATTTATTTCCTTTTTAAACGACCTCAACATGAGAAAGGTATCTTAATTCATTTGGTCGCATTTTTCATTTTTCAAAATATCGGTTAATGCTTCGTTACTCACCATGACTACTTGATATCAATTGCAACATAATTCAAAGTACTTATTGGTCTCGGTTGTGCATTGCTTGAAATTGGACTAGATAATCTATAAGAAGTCGTAGACAAATGCAATACAGTGCAATAAAATTTTTAACATTTCAGATTCCACTACTTACAAAACGGTGGTAGAGCCACGCAGCTGTTCCCGCTGCTGAATGGGCCGGCTCGAACCGGATTAGTACCACGACCTCA
>DWHO01005666.1:0-10178 GCA_018247575.1 Eurytides lysithous rurik | reverse complement strand
CCTGATGGTAAGTGATCAGCACCGCCCATGGACATTTGCAACATTATAAATTTTGCAAATGCGTGGCCAACCTTTAAGGAAGGGGTGTGGAATTTTTGAAAGAAGGAAGGAAGATGAGTGACGGGGAGGGAGGAGGAGAGAGGGAGGGGAAGGGAAAAGAGAGGGAGTGGTGGCAGATGTAGAGAGGGAATTGTATTTTGTTTTCTTAAACCAGAGCACAATAGTAGCCATCTGCTGAAGTAGAATAACTGCTAATGCAATTGTACGACTGCAGTGGATACTGCAAGTCTTGCCACTAGGTATATTTAGCTATGCAAAGCGTGCATTAGTTGTTAATAAATATGTTTGAAATAAAGCCAACATACAAAAATAAAGATAACAAAAAGATACAATCTACATTAAAATGATTGTTAATGTTAGAACAAAATGCAATATCATACTTTCAGTAATATGATAAGAGAAAAATTAACCTTTCTACATCTTGCAGGATATCTCTAGCCTTATTTACATCGGGATTGGTGCTAGTGGACGGTATTTCTTCACAAACATGCTGCGGCTTCCCATCCCTGTACATTGCTGCGTCTCCGTTCGTGAGTATTGACCTGTAGTTTGATGACAAAATAAAGCTTTAATGAGGGAATTATATTTAAAAGAATAAATTATAGTATGTATAGTATGGTAAATAGTTTAAATTTTTTATAAAATGTACTACCCACATCATAATTGCTACTTAGTTTTAAGCACATGTTCGCAGTACAAAGTGCAATCAGAATGAAATTTCTGAGGAAACCTCAACCTTCTGAGAAACCGTTTACAACAAAAATACGCGAATTAGGGAGAACTTAAAAACTACTCATCAAATCTAGCTAAAATTTATATGGGACTACACAACAAGCAACAGCTATCAAATATAATAAGAATCATTAAAATCGGTGCACCCAGTAAAAAGTTATGAGGTAACACATAAAAAAATACAGTCGAATTTTGAACCTCCTTCTTTTTTTCAATCAGTCAAAGATACAGAATTTTCGGTTGTAAAGCCACACAGCAGATACTGCTGCTGCTCTTAAATGGGTTTGCTTTCGCGTTACTTCCGGTGGATGGGGTGATGGGTGGCCCATACCTCTTCTCTCCCTCAATGTCCATAGGCAGAGGTGATCTTTTACCATCAGATGAGTTGCTTGTTCATTTGCCTCATACTCCATAAAAATATTTCAATATCACAAGAAATTGTAATATCATAGACACATAAAACTGCATTGCATTGATCTATCATTGTTTGCTTGAAAAGAATATGTGATGTGTTGATTTTTAATAGAATGGTTACTGAGAAATATGCATATTGTGAATGGTAGTAGCCTGCGGTTGCCTCACATGCCAGACAAAATGCAGTAAAATAAATATTGCATTATGAGCCAATGGTACCTTCCTTATGAACTAATGACCATATAAATGCTTAGAAAGGCCACCTTAAATGAATATATTTTGTTTTGATTTGAAGAGTTTTACTCTACACTGAACTGCGGTACTTCCGCAGATAACCAGGTCTATCCTCAGCACTGCAGCAGTTGTAGTAATACTGTTTTCCCTCATAAAAATTGTAAAATATGTGTAGACATTTTTAATTATAACAAAAATAATCAATTCACCAGTGAATTACTACCTTATACTATTTTGTTTAGGAGGCTCAGGATACAAACTGTCCACACTGTCACACACATATGGGTCTGTGACTCTTTGCTCGTAAACATTTTGATTAATAACAGTCTTTTCGTCTATTGGATAAACTTTCATCGTGTATGGCAATTCCGTGTTTTGAACTGGCACATATTGGTGGTAGATAGGCGGAGAGTTAATAGAGTTATCTAAGTCATTATTTAATGGCGATTGCACAGTGCTGTTTGGACTACACGTTGTACTGTTCAGGACGTCATATTGTATTACAGATGGCTCCTGAATTGGACTATTATAATTAGCATTAATCACTTCATTGTCACGCTTGAAGTTCTTCGAGCTTGTAACCGCGTCTTCTGGATCGGAATATTGACGTTTTTTCGCTCTGTTCTCTTCGATCTTTCGCCTTTTCTCTGCTTTGTCCTCGTCGGACATTATAAACTCTTTCACCATTCCGATCGCTAGGCATTTCTCCAGGCGGCATTTCTGGCAGAAGCGTCGCGTTACCACGGTAATCTCGCAGTTGTTCGTGAAAGGACACTTGAATTCCTTCGTAGCTAGTGCGTTACGTCTAAAAAAGGCCTTACAACTCTCACAGGAGATTGCGTTGAAATTGTACCCAAGAGCTTTGTCACCACATACTAGGCAGATTTTCTGTAAGCTCGATGGCAGTTCCTTTTTCTGTCCATTCGCATCTTCCACTTTCTTACCACTGTCACCGTCACTGTCCATTTTTACGACAAAACTAAGGTCTAACTAATAAAAAACGAGTATACAAAAGTTTGTTTTTTTGCAAGCAAGCATTGTATATGTGCATCGTGCGAGTCGGGAAAGTGATAAATCCGCCTGTGTAAGATAGTAATGAACGAATTTTGTCGGTAAGGACAGATAACGCGATAATTTACTAAATTATAAGATAAATAAAAGCACGAAAGGTATACATTAAACTGGATGACTAATGTCAAATCTGTGTTGCAATTAGTTAAAAATTTAAAGAAAAATATGAAACTAAATTATAATGTTCCTGATTTGTAAATACGGAAATCATGTTTCTGATAAAATTTAAAAAGAAAGATCAGTTTAATAATAGCAACAATTAAAGACACCAATTTTAGAATGGATAAAAAACAAAACTTATCATATACATAGTAAGACGTAGAAGACTTAGGTCATCGCAGATGACCTCATGTGCGCGGATCGTACTCTATAAAATATGAGTAATAAATACTAAGTGACGAAAATAAAGAGTAAGTCGTTAATTTGTTTCGTTAACGTGATATCCATTTTGAGCACATCAAAAACTAAATCTAGTGGGACGGCTTTGATGGTTTTGCATAGATATTGAAATATGTTCTTTCTCCTTCATGAATATGTTTAAATATAATACTACATTTAGAATAGTTACACTATGTATAAGTTATAATCGTGTAACTAATTAGTTTTATAAACATAAAGAGTACCGGGACAAACTACGGTGGTTACCCTAAGGTGGCCTCCCCTCTTTCCCAAGGCAAACAAAACAAAATTTCCCCCACTTAAAAGTTAACAACGCATTTGCAAGTTCTGTTGCAAATGTCCAAGGGCGGCGGTGATCACTTACCATCAGGAAACGAGCCGCTTGCTCGTTTATCAGCCTACTCCATATAAAAAAAAGAAATAACGTTGATAAATTTTAAAGTTATGAGGGGCTGCAATGACAAGAAAATTATTTTGTCACGGTAAATAATAAATTTATCAACCACGGTGGATTTTACGGCGATAGAGTCAAGAAGCTGCTCCCGCTGCTGAATGGACCGGCTCGAACGGATAAGTACCACGACCTCACAGAAAATGGGCGTCAAGTGGAAGTGTTTTTGCTTCCACCTTCCACTCGGTGAATCAGGTGGCCGGTGACCTATTCCTCCCTCTTTCACTCCGTTCCCTACCTCTGTCACAATCTCCTTCCTTTCTCCATCCCCTTTCCATCTCTTCTCCTTCCGTCCCCTTTCTATCATCATTCCCCCCTCTCCCTCTTTTAAAATTCCTTCCCTTAAACGCAGGCAACGCATTTATAAGTTCTGTAATATTGCAAATGTCCATGGGCGGCGGTGATCGCTTACCATCAGCTGAGCCGCGTGCTCGTTTGTCAGCCTACTCCATAAAAAAAAAACAATAAGCATTCAACTTGAGCTTATAACTGACTGTGCCGAAAGAGAGGTATTAAAAGTTTAATATTGTTATAGTAAGGAAGTACTTTCTTAGGCCTTGTGTTTTAGAGTTGTCCGAATCGTATTTTTTCCCTAAATGTATGACCAAGTATCCTATTTATTATATGTCACTTTATTTGCCATTGTTATAACTTTGTTTGACAGTAATGATATGACGTTGACTTAAATTTTGAAAAGTATAAAAAGCTTCAAATAATAGTCGCAGCATTAAGAATGATGTATGTTAATTTTTGTTCCAAACAATTGAAGAGACAAACTTTTACTATCGTACACTTGTTAATAAAAAAATATTTATAACAAAACATAGGAATATGTTTCTTTAACTTGAGGCGTAGGCTAGTATGAGAATTTAGTGTTGGTGATTTTACTGTAAGCTTGACCCAAAAAACATTGAACACGGGAGAGTTTTGAAACACACGAAACATGTGTAACAAAACATTTTTGTCCTATAATTTTTATCAAAAATCGTGCAAAAAAAGAAACATTGTATTAGGGCTTAACATCTTTTCAGCAGGATTAAATTCAGAATCGGTAGCCTCCGTACGAAAAAAAAAATGGAAAAACGACGACGTAAAAAAGTAAAAAGATGTAAAAGTGCTTGTAAAGCCGTATTTGAATAATCATATTTTGATTTTATTTGAATAAAATGAATATATAATTATTCAAATTGAAAAAATTCAAATAGTGGAAATATCACTTAACGACTGATATTTTTGTCTCGTTTTCCTTTTTTAGCTTCATTACGTTAGTATCCTTTGGTCTTCTCATGGAGCAGTAAGTAATTAAAATATTCTTGCTTTCTTATCTTTCTTGTAAGGATATAACATTATGCATACTCCCACATCAATCATATTTTATATTAATATGTAAAATCATACGTAAAAACCATATAATTTCTTGCGGTTTATATCTAAAATTCGGGGGGCTGTGATAAAGTTTGGATTAAATAATTGCTTAAAATAATCTGTAATTTTAATAAACAAGAAACAAAAGTTATATTGGAATTGTCAAAATGATCCGGTGAATTCTATGAGTGCATTTATTGCAACGTTTACAATTACAAGACGTGACATAATGTTGATTTGCAAACAAAATGTTGTATTGTATAAATAATCATAGCATAACAAAAATGAGGAAGCTTCGTTTTTAGCGTTGGTAGCAAAATTGAAGAGTACGTCGTGGTTAATACAAATTAAAAGACTTTATTTAAAACATCCCGCTATGGTTGTTTTTTGTTTATAAGTCTATCTTTATTATAATAAAATTGTTAAGTTCAAAATGGTATCAATATGTATTATACTAAAACAATTTGATTACGACTGCATCTACTACGTTACTTAGGTTTAGTTCAGTTAGGTTAAATTAAGGTCGTACCCTTTGTAGGCGCTGGGCCATAATTGTTATTAAATACGTTTTTAGTTATTTTTTCAACGTTTATTGAATGTTTATTTCGTTAAAATAAAATCATTAATGTTATTATCACACGGTTTGATTTTTCTATAATCTGGCCCTTGGCTGGTATTTGTCGTTGTTACTGTATTTATTTATCTTTGTTCTAATCGAAGCAAATACGTCAGCAATCAGCAAATTTCAGTTTTGCGTTACCATGTGACGTACGCACAATAGGCATATTATGCTAACGTCACATCGACCTAGCTTCTATTTTAGATTAATGTCTGCGGGAATTGAAAAAAAAATTCTAAGGATTTTAATAATATTAGTTAAAATGCTAAGGCTTAGGTAACTGCATTCGCAACTCAAGCAGAGTGTGAACGATTAGGTGGTTTTGCTAATAATAATAATATAATATCATGGGGCATCTTACGCATTGCCATCTGATCCCAAACTAGGCAGATCCTGTACTATGGTGATCAGACAACTGATATAAATACTTATATATTTTCAAATGTATATTAATATAGATAATTAACACCCAGACACAGAACAAATACCTATGGTCATCGCACAAATATTTTGTCCTGGGTGGGAATCGAACCCACGACCTTTGGCTTTGTAATCAGGAGCACTAACCATTACACCAACCGGCCAGTCAAAATGTAATGTTGAAGGATTACCTTACCTATTAAAATTTTTAAGAAAATGGCCCCGTTTACTTTATACATCAAACAAAACACAAATTTGTATAGTTTAACGTCTGTCTTCACCAGACTGATTGACCGATTTCTTTTCACGGCAAAAGTTGACGTGTGATACAAAATTGGTAAAATATTAGATTTGGGATTTGATTTCGTCTTGAAAGTAATGCTATTATAATGTTTAGATATTTATTTCAACGTAACTAATTTACCGACTTTATCGCGTTTTATTTGATTTCTCACAGATAGTGACCATAAACTCCGTAAAGGGTTTGAAGCGGGAATTTAAAATCAAATTAAACACGACAAAATCCATAAATTAGTTTCATTTTAATGTGTTGTATTTGAGTGAATACAAGAAATCATCATATACATTTCGAGTCAGATTTAACGAACATTTGTGTATGTAAAATTCCTAAACTACTAAATTGATTATTAACCAACAGGGAATAGTTATCCTAAACTTGCGTTAAAAACAAGTTCCATCTTAAAAGATTATTTAAAATTAATTAAAATACTCGATGGAGTTAATATAATCAGAACGGAGAGAGATTAGATGTAAAATTGGCGATATTAAACCAATCAGCTATGCTGTCAGTAATTTTGCAGTGTTCCTGTTTGAAGAACAATTTCGGCAGTGTAAATATTATGTTATCTCTTACAATTTAAACATTTCATCATCCAAAAAATGGCTCTAAAAGTGCACTGTTTTGTAAAATACGACAAATAATATATGTACATATTTTTTTTTAAATTCTATTATTAAACGTTTGTATAAATTCGAAATGGAAATCAATATTTTGTTTCGGGGCCTTTTCCAAAACGTCTTATTACAACGCCGCACTGCCGCATATCGCCGACCTTGCCATCGCGGGCCATATAACACCACCGCTATAATGTGCTTTCGACATTCGATGCATTATTAAACCACATCTTTCCGCTATGGAACCTATCTATAAGTATTTGATATTTATCGAATTGCTCTGGACGTTTGATACGGTAACATCAGACACGTACAGTGTTAAAATATCGACCGACCAACATGTGAATTTGGTCGACAGTAAATTTCTAAGTTTCACGGTAGACCCGAGGTTTCTATTCGACACCAGCGGAAAGTATGATCGGTGAGTTTTTTTTTTGTTGACACGCCACTGTTACAGATTATATCGCGTATATATAATTTAAATTACATTAAAAACATACACATTATATGTTTTTAATGTAATTTAAAATAAAAGGGTGGTTCAATTCGATTTCATTTCTTTTGTTTATAATTCTACGTTATATTTCTGCCAATTGTCAATCGATTTTGATAATTATTTTAGTTCTGTAAAAAAAAAAAATTTGTTCTTATCTAAGATTTATTGTTGTTGGACCTTGAACACCGAAAGTTATTTATGGAATAGGAGGCAAGAGCATACGGCCTATCTAAGTCGTATCGGTGCAGAAATATCGCTGGCGACAACTAATTGCACAAATTCAAACACGATAAACTTTTTAAAATCGAGGAGGAATTGACAGATGAGCATTTTTAGATTTATTTGGCATCAATTGTCATTTGTCAATTATTTTTTAATTTACTTGTTTTAACAATTTTGGGTTTGCGATCGCCTTGTGTTTGGAATCGATCAAAGGAGGTTTTCTCGTTTCTATACTTTTTTATGTACTACAGTTTTTTGATCTGTGTCATTAATTGCATAAACGTAAAAAGTTAACGTATTTGCTTAAGATATCTTTGTTACAACATATAGTATGCCATATCTATATGGGCATCCACATCGCAATAACTTGCAAAAGGGGAATATAGTATTTCACATATAGATAATGAATAAATTGTTACATACATATTACTGAATGTATTATCCAAATCATATATATTATCTAATTAATAACCTTGAATACCTTTTTAAACATAGATAAATCGTGTTCGGAATAGTGTAGATTTGGCATACTCAAAGTTACTCGCAGAAAAGTGCAAAAAACTAAAATACGATATATATTTTTAATTTATCGAGATTTAAAAAAAAAAAGTAATTTACACCTGTTGCGTTGTCAACACCATTTTTGTGAAATCGTAAATGTCGTATTATGTGACGATTACAGGTAAAGCGTTGGTTTTGTACAACGGTATTTATTATTATAGGTAAATGTTGGTATAATATTATAGGTGCGATAATTATTGGGAAGGTGAACTTCCACTTCCACTTCAACAAATATCGTCTGAATTTCATCCACGAGTTGCATTGTAAGCGAATGAACTGTTGCAATGAAAAGGGAAGCTTATCAATCGTAGGGTTGTAGAAGTTATTTGGTGAGAGGAGTAAGAGCGCTTGCTGGTTAGCGACAAACCAATAACAAAATTGTTATCTATCTCTAAAGTGCGGTCCCATGCTACTCATGCTGCGACTTGGAAAACTTTAAAAGAAATGCGCAATTGTTCCTACCATGCGTGTTATAAAACTTTTTCTTCTAAACGCGCCAAAGTTTGAACTCGAATATATTTAGAGTTCGATCGCTGACCAATCACGATCGAGCCGGTCAGCCATTAAGAGCATCGCATTACCCACTTATCTTTTTTTTTAAAATATCAATTAATAACACAACAAAAACCTAAAACTTTAATGAATACGTCGCCAACGAACTTTATAGTGTTACAAAGTATCTAAAACTGGACGAGTTTAAAGATTTTGGCTTTGCACTGCACTTGTTACCTGAAGATGGTATATCCTTATGCCTAATGAATGTGTGTGTGCTTGCACATTAGTCAATAACTCGCAATGCTTTGCTACTACTTCCGCTGCAGAAAAGAACTAAAATAAATAAACCTCTATATGAACTTAGTATTAAGTTGGATTCTTTAGTCTATCTTGATCTTTCAGCAGGCACTGTTTATGCATGGCGTCTTCGTTAACACCCGCTTACCTTCGCATATCTGGACCTTCCACCTCCCGAATGACCTTTAAAAACACGACAGCATACATAGACGTTCCGACTCTATACGAAGAAACTCCCGAGTTCTCTTTGTCGCTTTTGACCGGGAGGAAAGACCGGAGACTGTCCATGAGCAGCAAGCAATGGGAGCAGTTTGTCCATTGGGCAAAGAAGACCGGATTCGACTTGGTCTTCGCTTTGAACGATAATGCTAAGACTAGTTCAGGGATGTGGGATCCCAATGCTGCTCTGCAAACCCTCACCTTGGCGGAGAAAGCCAATGTCGGCGACATTGTGTGGCAGTTGGGCTATGGTGAGATGAAATTAAATTTCTTACTCGTTTTTTGCACGCATGAATATCAAAACCTATTAGTGGTAACCGGTAGGTTTTGATGTTCAGGTTTTGACATGGTCAATAATCTGGTAATTTTTCATGAGAAAGATAACAGATTGGCAGGCTCTCTTGATGGAACAATTACAACTCATAAACATTTATGATAGGTGACCCCCTTTGAAAGTGTAATTCTTCATTTTTGAAGTTATACTTCTTTTGGCGCGTTAGGGAAAAATGATGAGAGTAAATTTTTACGAACAAATTTTTAAAAACTAAATTAGCTAGTCAACATTTTAGTTTTTCTAATTTTATTTTGAGTAGAATTTGAGGTTAGTTGACGGTATGTATTATTTATTTACATCATAAAAATAAATTATTACATCATTATTTAATATGTAGTGTACAAATAAATTAACAAATTAACGCGTTATCCTATGTTTGTAGAGAAACATAGGATAAAATTTTTTAGAAAGATTTTTATTTTGTTACGCCAAAGAAGTAAAACTTTTTACGTGCGTACATAAGTACACGCACACAATTTTTTTGTGATGAGACGATATGATGGACGCTATATTTCTAAACGAGTTGTTAAAAGGAGGTTTCGGAGGTGACGTTTATAGTGGAAGGCCGCTTAAGGCCAACCTATATTCTAAACGATGTCGTTAATTAAAACCTCCTCCTTTTTTAATTATGAAACAGAAGTAAAGAGACGAGCTAGTTGTGTACGGGTATTTGATGATTAATAGTGACATAATGTCCTCCCGACCGAATCCGGCCACGACGGCTGATCTACGAGAGACCAGTGCACAAGCGTTTGTGCAGGTGCAATCACTCTTCCTTTTACCCTCATAGCCCGATGGGACGGCTAACCTACACGACCGGAGAGAGATAAGGCGCAGAGGCGGTGACATTAAACCGACCTCTTAATAACGACTT
>DWHO01005665.1:0-10178 GCA_018247575.1 Eurytides lysithous rurik | reverse complement strand
AAAGCACGCTGTTGTCCCGTGAAGCGCTCCATCGTGACTAAAATTGCATTAAACGACGCACAATTCCCCGCCACCCATGCGCCCCTTGCTCTCACGGTTTTGGAGAAATCAAGTGTTGCTATTTGCAAAAATTTTTGGCCCACCCTGTATCTCCCCCGTATGCAGTCTAAAAGAGTGATGTCTTTTTTTTTAGTAAATATAGTGACGAGTTGAGCATGTCATGTGCCTGTTGGCAAGTGATACCCACACGCAACACAAAATCCCTGCCCTGCGTTCCACTCGTCTCCTTCATCATCGTCATCCAGATTGTGTGATGCTCGGTGCTCAGTAACCACGACCAACAGCCTTTACATTTCAGCTTGACGGTTTAAATTTGGCAATACCCCAGCTGGGATCTACAAAAGAGACGTACTACATAGAGGAAGAAATTGGTGGTTGTAAGAGTAGTCATGGATAGTTGGCGTTGACAGCCCTGGCTTAGTGAGGAACGCGCGGGTCAAGCAGCTCACCGGACGTGCAGCCACCGTGAAGATGTCAGATGCCCTTCGGGTTCTCCATTGTCCCTCCCTTCAACCTTTGCCTCCTCACGCATTGGCACTCCTCCGTACACCTCGCTACCAATTCTCGTACGTAAATCAATATTTTCCTTAGTAAGCAATTAGTGTCTTAGTAATTAGCTATTTATGCATATTTTGAATTTAAAGAACGCAATGTATATTTATGTGTATAAATATATATAATGGCTGATTTAAAGAATTTAAACTACAAAGAAAACGAATTAAATACTGATTATATGTCTCAAAACTAAATATGCGCTGTAAGGAAAGATATAAGGCAACACTATTACTGTAGGTTATGAAGACAAATAAAAAGAAAGAAAAGTTTAATTTTTCTGTTTTACAGTTTCATACAGTATAGAAGACGAAAAATGTGTACTCCCGAGCGAGCGATCGGTTATATTGCAGACATAAAAAATATCTGACCGTACAAATCGAAATCAATAAAATAACTTCCATTTATCATCTAGGCAGCGAGTCCGGTCATTTTTCTCGTACCTGCCATACCTTAATATAGATAGATGTAGGATGCTCCTTACTCACTCCGGAGATTCATGCCCATTAGTCATTTTGAATTAGTACTGATGTATTTTGCGTTAGAAAAAAATACGACCCAATCAATCCATCATCATCATATGAGGTAGCAAAGACTTCCCAAATTGCATTATTAGGTTTAATCGTTTTAGGTTTATGGACCTTTATCAGGTAAAAAAGGAAATAGGATCTTTATCAGGTCTTTTAAAAAAATTGTAGAACGGTTTTCAATTACATAAATAATTAAATTAATTGGAAACTTTATACCTTTTAAATTCGGCTACACATACTTTCCTAAGGCATCGTGTAAAATCGTAGTCTTAGGTTGTCAAGTATAAGAAAGATTTATCTGTATGCTGTTGGGAATAATTTCTTCAACTGTGAAGATAAAAAAGGACCTTTTTTTTCATCAAAAATATATAACGATTGTTTTTAATACGGTTATTTCTATATTCTTTTTATTTTATTATGTATTGCGAAAATCATTAGGTTTGTTTTTTATAGGTCTAAATTATTACAAAAATTTATTAGCTTCATTGCAGAAGCAATGACTTTTAATTTTATATGAAATTAACAATACCGGATTATACAAATGAATTACAAACAACAATTAAAACATTCATTTTACACCTAAATAGGCTAAAATCGAACAAAATTTCGCCGTCCGCCTTTTGTAATCCTTTTTTCTTTAAGGTATATGCAATGAAGAATAAATAAATAAAATTTTCTATGTTGTATTCAAACTGTTGTTTTTGTTCGCTTTCAATATTACATAAACAAACTGAACGACAACGACCTTTTATATCAAGAAGTTAAATATAAGACATCCTATGACCATGTCGGTGTTTTGCAACTATGTTAAATAAGATATTCAAAAAGAGAATTATTTAGTAACGGCGGAAAGGAGATTTTAGTTGTTAATTCTGTATCACCATATCTTTGAAGCGGACGAACTGGTATGGGTAGAATACAATGGTCCCGATAGAAGGACATATGGAAATTGCACGATAGCGACCAGTGTAACATGGTACCCACGTTACATGCAAGATTTTAAAGTTACCTAAATTTCGAGGGATCATTCAAGAAAAGTTTTACATCTCAGCGAGTTCAATTCTACACTATAATCCATGATGATCACACCGGAACGGCATACGTTTACGCGTATCCATTTTCAATAATGAGGCGCTAAAGGGAAATGAAAATAATTTATTAGTAGAAGTGAAGTATCTTTAACTTAGGCAGCGGGCATAAGCAGCTTGCAAACAAGTGGATGATGAATAACAATGTAATAAAACTATACTAAAAATAAACCTTTAAAGGTATTCCTCTTATCCTTATTAGTCTAGATCCAGCGGCGAAATTGAGGAAAAAAAGAAATACAAAAATAACTGTCTCTAAAACAACAATACAAATTGTGCAACTTCAAAATAGAAAACGAAAAAGACAAATTTAATATTTAGGCCAATCACTTTTAGACCTCCGACCATCTCATTCACGGGACGAAACGCGTAAGCACACTTTCACTTAAGCCCAATTCTTCGTGGGGTCGTGGAACGTACCTGGTTCGAGCCAGGCCATTAAGAAGCAGCGGAAGTTGCTGCGTGGGTCAGCTAAAAAATTTACTACGGAATGGTACAGGAATCTGCTAAATCATCTAAAAACATTAATTTTTTTAGATTCCTGAAAATAAGTCGCATAAAATGTGAAAAGTGTAAAAAACAAATTCGCAATTTCATAATAGGCAGATAAAATGTCGTTGTACTGTGGAAACGTGACTTGAAAATCTCTCGTCACAATTAGACATTTATTACAGCATTGTGCAAGGCGTCTTCAAGGCTCAACGAGCAGTAGCAGACGAGGAAGTGAAACAAACGCCGGACGCACAAATAATGGAGCCGATAATAGACGGGCGCGAAGCTACAAGATTAATTAATTTACACATACATACGAGCACCAAAACCTTTGTCTTCTCCCACGTCAGAACTCTGTCTAAATCATTGTTATTTTCTTTTTAACTCAAACATATATTAATTTAAACCTCTCTACCTACCTAGTCAAGATCTAGTCAAGAACTCTTTTTATGTATAATATTGATATTGGCTTACACGTTAATTTAAAAAAAGTTTATATAACAGCCAAGGAATGTGCAGTAGCCATTAAATAAAAGATTTATAGTTTCTATTTATATTCAAAGCATTTTTAGATTAGAAGCCTAATAGTTATTTCAATTAGAAGCCAGAATAGTTTGATGTATCTCGCCAAATTATCATTAATTACTTTTTTATTTATTTTGAGAAATGAATGGAAGAATTTGGATTGCTCTCTTTGTATTGTTCGCATCGTTTACCGATGAGACACAAAAGAAGAAGGTCTTCTATTATTACCATGTTGACCCGTGACTTTGAAAAGTTATTATTTAACTTTATACAAGAGCTGTTTCATCAAGTATTGAATATCACACAGAGATATCAAAGAGTTTTCCATACCTAGCTGCCAATAATACTGTCACATTAGAGCTGGCGTCATAAGCCCTTACCTGTGAGGCTAGATCAATCAGCTTAGTGAAAAGTTGAAAGCAAAAACTATTGCCATCCACGCTATTAGATATAGAACGAAGTCTGTTATTTTTAGTTATTGATTTTACTACAGATTATTTACTCGACTGTTATAATAACAGAATTTTATATTAACAGAAAACTTTTTATCTTGTATAAGAAATGATAAAAAATGATAAAAACGCATTAGAAATTTATTATTACACACGTAAAAATGTCATCTGATGTTTAAGAAAGCATTAAAATAACTATTAACTGTTTAATGTATGGAAATGACAGGTACGTAGGTATATATTTATAGGTATTTTAAGGAAACATGTGGACAGCAAATCTTTGAAGACATTATTAAATAAATAATTACTATACGTAAATGTCAGTAGCTACGAAATCATAACATTACTCTTTAAATTAATTATTCCCTTATAAAATGTCTACTAAATTTAAAGTTTTCGTTGAATCATTTAATAATATCTAAAAACGTTTTTCATTCAATGGTTAACCCAAAGAACGTCTTTAAGAACGCCAGCACTGTACGAAAACTCCAAGAAACAATAACCCTCTTCTTCGTTAAAAAATCATTAACTAAAGTTGCCGTGTGATTTTTTTAATCCTACATCTTGATCTGCGACATGATCAAAATTCTCTAAAGTATTTACTGTTTAAGATAGTGTGAAATCTCAATAACTTTTCATTTGTTTTTATATCAACTTTCGTACATTTACAAATAATATCACAAAATATCGTTACGATAGAAAAGCCAGTATTACATATAAATTGAAATTTGTGATTTAGATACAATTTGGAAAAGCAAATTTCAAAGCTAATTTTGAATAGTGAAACTACGCAAATTTGCATTACGGGAAACTTTTGTTCCTGGTACAGTCGGAACAGAGGATACGGCGGCCCTCGTATCTCAGGCGGCCGCATCTTCGCAAACACAGGATTGTTCAAACTTAAAGCTATATAATATATTAAGTTTCGCCCGCCGCTTCATGAAGAAACCTCTGAATAACTTAGCATTTTATGCTTCGCTCAGGATTAGTGACTCAAAGCATTTCAAAACGTAGTAATATTTTAATAAGTATTTCCTGATTTTACATGATATTGACGAACCGTATTATTTAAGGCAAATTTCTGTTCGAACTCACAGGTGACCTGTGAAATTGAAATCACGTTAATATAAAACAGTTAATGTCAATTATAATTAATAATAATTATTGTCAAGGTAAAATTGTACAATATTTGGTTTAATCAGTTTATAAAGTCTAACTAGCTTCTCACTGTGTCGCGGCCCTAAAATTAATAACAATGACGTCCGCCTCTTTTCACGCGGTATAACTCCGTCAGACGCTCATTTTTGGCGCCATATATAAACGGGCCTTTGTTTTTTACCGCCATAGTCATATGCCATACTCCGACTGTACAGTGCATCGTGAAATGAGAACGTGCTGAACTGACAGATGTGCAAAATGTCCTGGACCATTTACAGTGTGTACTTTGTGTGTTTGTGCGGTTTAGTAAGGACTCAGGTAATCCCCAGCAAGTCCAGAGCCAGCGATGGGGACTTCAACAACGTGAACACTGACGGATCGTTCGACTTTGGGCAAGTGTTGTTCACGACACCTATCATATTTTTATAGAATATATACTATATAACTAACATATTTATATATAAGTTATGAGGCAAGAGATTACGTCGAAAGTAGATGTGTATAATACGTTAAAACGTTAACATATGTATATAATACGCGTGTATGTAAGATTTCCGATTATACATAAGTGGTAGGACTTTTGCAAAGACCCGACTTGGACTTGGACCTGATTCCAAGCAGCAGTGAGTTAACACTACTGTGTTCCGATAGAAGAGCGAAGTTGCCACTACTGGGCATAGAGATCGTTTTATACTTCTATGTGATGACCTCAGCGCAGATACTAGCAAAAATGCGTGCACTATTTTGTTATGGACAAGTGCGCACTTACCTTCCGACACACGACTCGCTTGTTTCTTCACTTTATATCTTAAAAAAAACAACGTGATACGTAATCCAATTATAGCGTGGCACCTATTTGTATTGTCATCTATGGTGATCAATAAATATATTAATATATAGTTTGTCTTAGCTTTATTGATCACCGTATGGCGCAGATGATAAGCTATTGGCTTCGGCGTCGTAAGTTGTGGGTTCGTTTCCCACCCGGTGTAAATATCTGTACGAACTACAAATATTTTTTTGTAAGATTTACGTATGTAAAACGCCCTCGTAACATGTCTTTTTTAAAAAAAGATTATTAGTTTTTTAAAAAAAGAAGAAAAAAAAACGTCCGCACATTGATATTTAATGTCGACATATTGATATACGTTAACCGTTCCTTTGGCATCAGATACGCAAACAAAGATCGAGGGGGCAGCTACCATTTGGCAAGAGGCAACCAGAACGGGGTGGTCGGCGGGCGCTTCGGTGCCAGAGACCCCGCCAGCGACACCGTCAAAGAGACTATTTATACCGCTGGACCCAGAGGGTAAGTAAAACTAATAACTAAAACTTACGTTTTCTCGTTATGATTACTAATTGTCACCTAGCGGTCGAAATCGACCAAAGTAGATTTTCTTCTAAGAAAACTCTATATTGTATAATACAAACCCACAGTTACAAATCACTCGTTCCTAATTAACAAGGTAAAGGTAAACTTTGAACGTATTCGTTTATCAAATTATGTACTACTATTTGCTAAATTTTAATTTCTGTACCCCTTATTCGATAGAAGTTATTTGAATTAGTTTTAATTTAAACAAACCATTTGTTAAATTTTAATTTCTAAATCCCTTTATTTGATAAAAGTTAATTAAATTAGTGTTTCTATTGTTAGAGTTTGAATTTTAACAATACATGAGCTCAATGGGCTGTAAAAGGGGTACAAAGCTTTAAATTATAATTTACAGTTACATCTACTCACATTTCAAGGTAACAATTTTTAATTTATGTACTCTGCCTGTAGTAATAAGTATATAATTTATACGTACTGATTTTTCCGTTGTGAAACTTCACACAGATACTGTCGGAAGCCAAAAATATTTATTTGTTCTAAACTAAGCTTAGCTCGTTAAAACAGTATGAAGATTTTACTTGAAAATTTTTTTTTATAAAATAGCGACCCCGAGGTCTCAGAGGGTTTTGGACGTGAATGATTGCTGCCACCGTTGGCAAAAGTGGTTCGCCTTATTGCTACTAGAGGTTAAGTGAAGCCATTTATTCTTGCCGTTATTTTGCATAAAGGAAATAATTTCTCAATAATGTCGAAAGTAAGATTTTAAAGTTTGCACTTTTAGTGAGTATCGTACGTATACAATGTTAGTATTAATATTATAAAAGTACTGTTAAAAGTTGGGAAAACCTATTTTATAATCAACAAGCTTACAATATTTGTCTATGAATCTTTTGTACATAGTTGTTTAGATGTGATTTTATTACGTTTTAATTTCCTTGGCCCTGGACCGAATAAATTTTAATAGACAATAATAAATAATCCTTTAAAAAAGTAGATTGTTATAATTCTTAATTATTCCTTATTATCACAGCCTGTGTTTAAACGCTTTAACATTACTCCAGGTTCCGACCAAAGGGGCCAAACGTGCACCGAAAAATCGACTTAGATCAACGACCCCGCGGGCCCATAGGGAACAAGGACGACCCCTATTTCGACCCCAATGAGGACCCGAGCTATTCCTACAAATTCGACACGAGAACTTATTCGAAGAACGAAAATTCCGATAGTAGGGGCGACGTTAAAGGTACAAAAGCGTCTATTGTGCAAATTAAACGGAGGGTTAAATTTGTAGTGTACTCCGAAAACATTGGCAGGTACTGTTATATTACAGAGTTAAACTTGAGAGAATTTTAAGCTTAATAGTAAACGTTTAAGGAACCTGTTTTCAAAATATTTTTCTTTTCTGTTTAATATATTCTCAATACAGAAAAAAGTTGCTGCATAGAGAATGTGAAATTAAAAAAAATGAAATTTTTATAAAACGTGAAGTTTGCTTTTTAAAAAAATATTAATTTCCACTATGCAACGACGGATACATAGTCTCGATGACAGCTGAATTTTTTTTAATAGTCCCTATTTTTACTAGAAACTCTGCTCCTTTTGTGGAAGCTTTATTCTCCGCTAATATTTGACACAAATAGAATGTGTAAACATATAATGTACAATGTACAAATATTTTGTATAAATAATGTTAAGAGTTACCAAAGTTGTGAAGATAATTGAAGAAATATTTACAGATGAGATGGTAGCATAATCGGGTAAAATACATTAAGCATTATTTCGACGCAATTTGCGATATATTAAACTGGTAACAAGTCTAGAAGCAAATACAAAGTACACGTATAGTTTACTGTACTAAAGGAAATGAGCTTTAGTTCTATATAGTCTGGATAGCGTAAGATTAACGAAGAACTATTGTACATATATATATATATATATATAAATATATATATATAATATTTTTGAATAGGTGTCATTTTTTATATAATATTTACTTCAATTACTTCATATGCCAATAATATGATCTTTGTAATAGTGTTTTCAAAGTATTTGCAGTAAATAATCAATAGATGATAATAATAATAATAATATCCTCCCGACTGAATCCGGCCACGGTGACCGATCTACAAAAGATCAGCCAACTGCGCAGGATATATTATAGTGCACAAGCGGTTGCGCAGACACAGGTACACTCTCATAGCCCGATGGGACGGATAACCGACACGTCCGGAAAGAGATCAGGCGCAAAGGCGGTGACATTAAGCCAACCTTTTAATAACGATTTCTTCAAGCCATTGCTAGATGGCGTCGATAAGAATCAGGACTGACTTTTTACACGCCCATCCGACGCATGGATCATCTTCCTTATCAATTAATCGGGTGATCAGCCCGTAATGCCCCTACCAAACTAAGAAAAACAACACAAAGTCATTGCGTTCCGCGGGATTCGACCAACACGATACAACCTTCAATTTGTAAAGCACGGGCCTATTCCACTAGGCCACGGAGGCAGTTAATCATAAGACAAAGCAGAAGTCCATGTCAGTCTTCGTGTCGCCTCACACTCTGATGCTGTGTGAAAAGAAGACAAATAAACAAACTTGGATGTGTAATATTAAGTAAGGATTTATAATTTTCCTGTCACATTATAGGCCATTACTCGTTCGTGGACGACGCGGGGGAGCGCCATGATGTGACATACGTCGCCGGCCGGGATACAGGGTTCCACGTATCCTCTTCGCATCCAGATAGTCCAAGTGTGATAGGGTCCCCGTTCCACAGAGCACCGCTGGTGCGTGGTGAGACCAGACCTAGAGGTCGCACTGCAGTCCAACGAGGTTTAGATGGATCTTACAGGTGACGAATTTCCCTAAGCAGAGTTTTAAAGTAATCAAATTTCATGTTTCTCATACGTTCCATGTGAATTTTGCTAACTTTCAAAGTATTATGAGCGGTTATTGTTAAGGTGAGTTAGGGTTGGAAAATCTTATGGGCTATTAACATGCCTTCTTTAATTCTTCTACTCTTATATCAGTATTCGAAGTATCTTTCAAAGCACATAACTTAGCTAAAATATGTGATAGTGCCCATTAAACAAAACAAAAGTAAAATAATTGGAATGTTTTAGTTTTACTTTCTCAGTGGGCCTTTTATGCCTTAGTGTACATCTAGGATTACTGTATTGCCAGTTATTCTATCGTCTATTAGTGATGTAGAAATACTATTGAATTCTGAGAGGTCTGATTCGTCAGCATAATTACTGGGTATATATATAATAAATAATAATAATAATGTAAAATATTATAAAAACCTTGTAAAAAGTTATAAGTAATAATATCAATAGCTTTATAGTTAAACATTGTCAGTTATTTTGCTGGTAAATTATGTGCGAGCTCTACTATGAGATTTCGCAACACAAACATATTTCTCGGTGGTGAGTGCATTGATTGCTTGGAAGTTATAAGCCGTTGTCGTTGTATTGTGGGACGCTACGCTTTTATAGGCAACTGTGATGTCGTCGTATCGCATATTGAAAAAAAAAATATATAAAATTGGACAAATAACAGTATTCTTTTCCTTTATATTGAAATTAAACAAAGTTAGTCAGTTAAGTCGAAACGAACATCATAATTTTATGACATGCACTTATGTTACTAATTTTGCCAAGAATATAATATGATTAAGTAATATTTTTTGGTACCAAAGAAGTCATAAAAAGTTTAAATATCTTTGTAAATATTCTTCTATTTACGATCATGCGTTACGGACATATCGGGAATCGTTATATTAAATTCGAGAATGTAAAATAACTGTCAATTGACAGCACAACGGATAAGCTTGTCTTGAATTCTCGAATAGGTACCTAATTTTGCTTTAAATGATCGATATATTATTTAATTGCCAACTTTCAATAGAAAAACGTGGTAGCTCAGTGTCCGGGCGCTCGCTTTTAATTCAATATACTCGAGCAACCTGAGTTCAAATC